>JAJOOF010002457.1:0-34525 GCA_029582545.1 Solanum lignicaule | reverse complement strand
ATATATGAAGAAATATATAACTTAAAGCTAGCAACAATTTATTATTATTTTTAGTAAAATATCAAGTCACAAGAACAAATATTTTATCAAAAATTATTATTACGAACGCCTTTCTATTTGACACGTACACACACCATGTAAAATAGTGAAATGAAATGATCTAATATTATTTTTTTCCGGCTAATATATAAAATTATTGTGTCATTATATTATTTTTTTTAAAATTAAAATTTGATTGTGTTAAATGAGTTAATAAATGTATTAATAAAAAAGAAGAAGTTAAATGTGACATAACATTCCGTTAAGAAGGAATGCAATATTTATTAGTTAAGTATATTTTGAAAAATAGAAATAATTGGATCATATTATATTTATTATAATTATAATTGTACATAAAAACCAAAGTTGGAATTTACTCATAAAAACAAGTAAAAAAAAAAGGCAAAAAATAATTACTAAAAAAAGATCATTGGGGAAAGTGTAATTCCACGTGTTCGTCATCTTTGATTGAGATTTGTTTGACTTTCTTCAACTCCACTTTCTCAACATATAAACAAATTCACACCATTTACAATTAGTCAAATACTAACCCTTGATTGTAGGATTCATTTCTACTATTTTACTCAAACAAATTTATCCCCAAAATATGGATGCTTCAGCTCCGCAAACGGACACGATGATGCCGGATGTGGCTGGCCCTGCGGTTCAGCAACCACCTCCACCACCGCAACCGCTGCCCGGAATGGATAATATTCCGGCGACGTTAAGCCATGGTGGCAGGTTCATTCAATACAACATATTTGGTAATATTTTTGAAGTTACTGCTAAGTATAAACCTCCTATTATGCCTATTGGTAAAGGTGCTTATGGAATCGTTTGGTGAGTTTTTTTTTTTTTCTTTTGATTACTTTCTATCAATTTCAAAAACGCTTTCCTTTGTTCCTTGTAACGTATTTTTTTAGGTTTTTTTTTTCGTTGATTAATGAATTTGACTTTTTTTTTAATTTGATTGATTGTGTGTAGTTCTGCTTTGAATTCGGAGACAAATGAAAATGTAGCAATTAAGAAAATTGCTAATGCTTTTGATAACAAGATTGATGCTAAGAGGACTTTGAGAGAGATCAAGCTTCTTCGACATATGGATCATGAAAACGTTAGTGAGTCGTTTCAGCGAGTTTTGAAATTGTTTTGGGGTTAAATTAATCTGAGTATGTTTAACTGTGTTAGTTTATTTTTCATATGAATCTGGATAGTAGAAAGAGTAGGTCTTGAGTGTAATCACGTGCTCGAATTTAGTTAGCTTAATGTATTAACTTAATTAATAGGAACAGAATATTACATTGACTTTTTGCGGAGAGAAGGGCGTAGATAGTTTTGTTTTCTTTTCTGAAAATGGTAGGACAGATAGTTTGTTTTTTTGTATAATGCCATGATACCAAACATGTTTAATGGTGTTCATGCATATAAGTATGGAGTTGTTTTCGTCTATTATATATGGGACAAATTGTATTTTTGTCTGTCGGAATTGTATCTATTTGTTGGATATAGATGTTTTCTAGATATTTGTGGATTCGTTTTGAGGATATTTGAGGAGGCTATTAGAAAGGAAAATGAGTCTGTACAGGTTTTTTCTGATGGCTAATGTGACATCTGTCAATGCAGATTGTTGCGATCAGAGATATAATTCCACCACCACAAAGAGAAGCCTTTAATGATGTTTATATTGCGTATGAGCTTATGGATACTGATCTCCATCAAATTATTCGCTCAAATCAGGGTTTATCCGAGGAGCACTGCCAGGTTAGAATTAGAACATTTATTTCTTCAGACAACAATTTAAAAACACAACTAAGTGTGAGTACCCAATGTGTTTCTCAAAGCTTGTTTCTTTTTATTTTTTCCGCTTCCTTTTTCTGGTTAAAAAATGAATGGAGGAAAAAAAAATCTCATGTTTCACGTCATATTCATCATTTTTAGTTGTTTAAACCACACCACTTGTTTGGAAGAATTCTTCTGAATGGCCTGCAACTAATTTCATGTGTGAACTAGTGCAGGTTGACAATTTAAATGATTTAATTTTAGTCAGAGCAACGTGTGGCCAGAAAATTGGTTTCTAGGTTTTAAGAATAGGAAATGAAAATTTCTTACTGAGAAGTGGAAATGTTTTATCTTGTACACGTTGCACTTTTGTATGCTAAGTAATATGCAATAGCATTTCCCTTTTTTCCTCTTATGGGATCTCATTCGGCTTCTTTTCTCACCAAATAATGCTCATGGAAGGACAAAACTTAAAGTAGCTTACAGTTGGCTTGAGATAACTTCTAGATTGAGAATTCTGACTAGCCTGAGATGTTATGCACTTCCCAAGAGAAATGTATATTTTTTTCATAAAATTTACTTTGTGGGTAGCAGGGTAGGTGTGCCTCAGTGGAATAAAGTTATTGTCAACTTACTGAAAAGTAACAAATAATTAGGTAACTGTTCCATGGATTGTTCATTTATGTTGACAAGCTCATAGTGAACGATTATAATGTTGGTATATTAACTTTGTAAGATCTTCCAAAGTACCTTAGAGACCTATTAAGAATTGAATATACAAGTGTAAGTTACGTACTCAATTTAAATTCTTTATAGAGAACTAAACCATTGTGGAGTTTACATGCAACGAAGAATTCTCAACCTCTAAAATAACTGAACCTCGTTAGATTTATTGAACTTTAAGATATAACATTAAATTCCTAGGAGAGGAACTAGAGGAATTCAGGAAATTACCCACAATGAGGTCCATGATAAAAATTTAGAGACAAGTAGATTTTACCGTAAGAATGTTAATGCTAGCAACAACAGCATACCAGCATAATCCCACAAGTGGGGGACTAGGGAGGGCGGGTGTACATAGACCTTATCCCTACCTTTGTGGGGTAGAGAGTTTGTTCCAATAGACCCTCGGCTTAAGAAAATCATTTTGTAGGACAAATTTGAAAGGAGTGCCAAAGTAGAATGTTATGATGAATAGTGAAGGAAGATAAGTATTGACTATAAAAATAGTAGAATAACCAAAGTAAAGAAACAACAATAGTAATAAAATTGATGAATAAGATAATGCTAGCATAATAATAGCAATATTGGTGATGGAACAGAAAGGTGCTCCATACTACCATTGAGAAGGGAGAAAACACTTGACTACCTACTAACCGTTTTCCCTAATCCTCTACCTCCATGCTCTCCTATTTAGGGTCATGTGTGTCATGTCCTGTCTAATCACATCTCCCCTATTCTTCCTCAGGTTACCTCTACTGAAAACCTTTAGACTCTAGGGTCCGACTCCATGCATCTCGTCTATCTTAACTCTGCCACATGTCTCATCGATCAATACAACTACAGAAGGAGTTTTAATTTGGATAGATTAAAGAATGGAACTTGTGTGTGATAGTGAGACTGCATGTCACATTGCATCAAATTCAATGTTTTAGAACAGGACCAAACACATAGAGACTAACTCTCATTTTGTCAGAAAGAAGGCACTCTCCGGAGACATCATCACAAAGTTCGTGTGGTCAAATGATCAGCTTGTAGACATATTCACCAAGTCCCTAGTCGATCCCAAAACAAGTTATATATGTAGCGAGCTTGGTATATATTATTCTTATGCACTGGCTTTAGAGTGAGGATTAAAATCCTTCTGAATATTTTAGAATATATATTATTATAGTAGGTAGCTTAATTTACTCCTATTGTGATTAGGTATTAATTTCCTTTCCTTTTTAGAACATGTAAACATAACTATTTAAACCCAATAGCTTGAGGGAATAATTAAGTTGAGTTCTCTCCTATTTTCTCTTTTACTTCACAACTTCAATATAGAAGAATAAAAAACTTGAACAAACACCATGAATATGTCTATACAACTTGTATAAAAAGTTTCTTCATCAAAAGAAAGAAAAAACAACTTGTATAAAAAGTGTTTTGGTTTGGGTTTTTAAAAAAAAATGCAAAACCAAAAAAATATTGTCAGTTTTCTATAATCGGAAACCAAACCAAACCAAGTATAATAATGTTTGTTTGGTTTGATTTTCGATTTGATTTGATTTGATTTTTTTTGTTTTTCGTGAACACCCCTAATATTAATAGTGCATATTGTGCTACTTAGATTATAATGCATTTCCAGACCCCATTTGTGGGATTACACTGGGCTTGCTGCCGTTGAGTTTATAATGCATTATCGTGTCTAAATTTGTCTGACTAAAACTAAATACTTCTCCATTTGGGTGCAGTATTTCTTGTATCAGATCCTCCGTGGGTTGAAATACATACATTCTGCAAATGTTTTGCACAGAGACTTAAAGCCTAGCAATCTTCTCTTGAATGCCAACTGTGATTTGAAGATATGTGATTTTGGGCTAGCTCGTGTCACTTCTGAAACCGACTTTATGACCGAATATGTTGTGACAAGATGGTATCGTCCACCTGAGCTGTTGTTGAATTCGTCCGACTATACTGCAGCAATTGATGTATGGTCAGTGGGTTGCATCTTCATGGAGTTGATGGACAGAAAACCCCTCTTCCCTGGCAGAGATCATGTACACCAGCTGCGTCTTATTATGGAGGTATCTATTGTTCACACTCTACCCCTTCCCCCCTTACACTAAAGAAATGAGTTTACTAAGTTTTTGTTCTTTTATCTCATTTTTCCTATTTCACCTCTTTGTACTAGCTGTTTTGTGCAAATCCATTTAAAAGCAAAGAGAAACACCAAGTTGTAGATCTAGGAAACTTGAAAGAGAAGGCTTAGACAGAGTGTAGTTTTATTTTTGAACCACTGCTTCTCTAGACGTCAAGAATTACAACTGATCAACTATGTTTTCTTCTCAGCAAGTGCAAGGAAAACAAATTTACCTGGCACTCTCTTTCGGTCTTTCCTCTACAATTATTAAGAAGATGATCAGTGCATGATTATTTTGTATGATGAATATATAGTTTTTCATAGTAATGGCCCGAATCTCTTTTATTATCTTACGTTATGCTCAACTTTATAGATGTGATTGATACTTAAATTATTCTGATGACCGCAACTTCATGCAGTTGATTGGCACTCCTTCAGAGGCTGAAATGGAGTTTTTAAATGAGAATGCAAAACGCTACATCCGACAACTTCCTCTTTACCGTCGACAATCATTTACTGAAAAGTTCCCGCATGTAAACCCAGCTGCTATTGATCTTGTCGAGAAAATGTTGACATTTGATCCCAGAAGGAGAATAACAGGTGCGAAATTCCAGACAAGTTTTTCTCCTCGCTGCATTAATCAATTCTCTATCTGCATCTTACACTATTCCCTTAAAGTGTACAAATGTTCACTTGTTTTCTTGCAAGAGGTCAATCAATTCTTCTTCTTTTTTTCTCGTCAATGAAGGAAAACAGAATCTATTTCAAGTAAGTATTTTATTGATGTGTAGCAATAAAAAACAGCATGTAGAAAGCATGGATGAAAAGTACATCCGAAAGAGAATTTTACAATGTATGTAAAGAGCTAAAAGAATTCAACAATCATGTCTGGCTCTAAAACATAATTCGGAGCTTTGTTGAACCTAAAACTAAGCAAGGCTATACTCTTAAGCTTAAAATTAATAATGTTTCCCTTCTTGTCTTCAAAAACTCTAGCATTCCTTTCTCGCAACATGACCCACCAAATGACCGCAGATTTGTGAGCCCCCGATGTTTTTTTGGCTTACACCATTTCAAGCCCCAAATGATTTAAAAAGAGATGCTAAATCTGTTGGGTAATTCCGCCTCCTCTTCACAAATATAGCATCAGTTACAATGAATGATGTCTCTCATTTGAAGGTTGTCAATGGTGAGACATCTTCCATGGGCTACAATCTAAGATACACATTTGATCTTATATGGAGCCAGATTCTTCTATGAAATCTTCCAAGGCCCAGGAGACATGGTTGGAGAGGGGTTAGTCAAGTCTGCATAACAGTAGAGAGGATTCCATTTTGGGAGTGTTTACAGATGATGGAATCAGGTTGAGAGATCAGAGGAGGGACAGGGTTTTGCTGATTCATCAATAGCAAAAAATCATCAATTTCCCAATCATTGAGGTTTCTCGTAAATGGAATGAGCGGTGAGCCATCATTGATGTGGCTGAAGTCCAGCTAATATAGAGTGTTGGTTGGATGCATATCTAAAATGAAAAGGGAATCTGTTCATGAGAGAGGTGTAGCCAAACCATGAATTTTGCCAAAATATAATCTTTCTACCATCACCTACTTTAAAGAACATTGTTCCCAAGACTAGCTCTGAAGAGCAACATCAAAGAGTTATCACTAAGCATTACGAAGTTGCTATCATTAGAGTTCAAGATTAAGCAATATACCTCCATGGCTTTGGAAGGGCCATAAATAAGTACTAACCGATCAAACAAACCAATCTTAGCATGAAAAAGTATGGGAACATTTAACCCCGTTGTATGCCAAGTTGGTGACTTTAGATCTCTTGGACCTTCACAAAGAATCCAAGAAAGTAAGATGGTTCCCTCTTCATTGCAATCAACCCTATCCTTAAGTACTACCGCCATTTGTGTTTCCTGTTCAATGTAAACCCATCTTGTTGATTGTTTAATCAAAAGCAAACCCTTTTCTTTATTTGGTTTCCTTTTTTCCTTCTCTTTGAAACTTGGGAAATTCTCTCTTCTTTCCCACCTTGCTTTCCCTTAACAATGTCACATCTAGTGAACTCAACTAGACTTCCCCTGAGCAACAAAATCAGGTGGTTGCTCCATATAAACCTCATTCTCAAGGTCAGCGCAGAGAAAATCATTCTTAATGTCCAACTGATAATGAGGCCGATGGAGGACAACAACTATGGATTGAAAAAGATAGACAAATGCTTAGCCACAATAGAGAAAGTATCACTATAATGAAGCCTAAATATTTGAGTATACCCATTGGGACCAAGGCTGGCCTTAACCAATTAACTTGGTTGTTCGAACCAACTTTGACTGCATAAACCCAACTACAACCAAGAATAGATTTATGAAGAAAGAAGAACAAGCTCCCAAGTATCACTTGCATGTAAAACAAATATTTTGTCATCCTTGATGAGAAAATGCCTCACTCGTAGATTTAGGAATGGAAACAGACGACAAAGATGATACAAAGGCATAGTGGGGTGATAACAGTCTATGATAACTTAAAAAGATATAACGGGGATTAGTATTACGAGCGGATTGTATACCTTTTTGGAGTAAATTGGTTGATTAAGAGGAGAAAGTCTGGTTACCCTTACCTAAAAAAAAAAAAAAAAGAGGAGACAAGTCTGCAGTAGGCACAGGGTTTGGCATAGGAGGTGAATCATCTGGGCTTGATGCTGGACGTGAATGACGGGAAGTTAGGATTGGTGGCTGGAGATGTAGAAATGATTGTAGATTTCTCAAAAGTCTATGTATGTTAAATCTCGTAATTATTAGGATGATCTAATAAGATGTAAATTAAGGTCAAACCTCAACCGACTTAAGGTACCAACAAAAATTAGGTGAGTAGCAATGATACCTCTTTTGATCTCCACTATCTATCATTTCCCCCTTCCAAACTCTTTTGTCCCATAACACTACTATCCCTCCCCCCCCCCCCCCACCCCCACTTCTTCCATTAGCCTCTAAAATGGACTTCTCCCAACCATCTGTTGTTCCAGATTTGTCGGTAGAGATTTGAATCATTACTTGTTAGCTTAGTTTCAACCAACAAATGAATGTCAGCCCCCCCCCCCCCCCCTTTCCCCACTGAAGCAACAAATTTCTTACAAGTGTTCTTTTGCTCTCCCATTTAACCCTCTAACATTCCAAGATAAAAAAGTATCTTCATGGTAAACCCTCGTGTGAGATTCTCCCTCTTGTTCTTGGCTCCCCTTCTTTGAATTTCATATCAAAAGCCAAATTCCTAAATTTTTAGGAATTGCTGCTGTGAGATTATCCTGCTTGTCATTCCTCCTTTTGTTCTGTTCCATCCCCATCCTTTGATCGATCCTTAATAGCAGTTCATATGCTATGTCCTCACACCCCCCAAAAGCTGTACCAAACCACAATGTCGCTTTCTCCTTCACTTCTTCCTCACTGATCGATTCGTCCACTTGTAGTGGCTCTATGTCATTAAAATTCACCATCTACTTTGGGTTACTCTCCTGGGTTCCTTCTTTTTCCCAAGGTTGAATTTCCATGGAGCTACTTCCAACTATGTTCTTTTCTCCGTGACCAATTTGGCTTTCCATGCACTGCATCAGTCTTTCCTCTCTCTGCTTTTCTGTTATGATTCTGATCGACTCCTGTTCATCAGCAAAGATGAGGAAATCCTGATTTGTCCCGTACTCTTTGGATGAGTATGGATATTATCTATGAAAGGCTCAGCCGTTTTAATTATTGAGGCCTTTGGTGATTTGGGCTTAAAAAAAGCTCAATACTTTGTGCCCCTGGCCTGCCTAAGTCTTTGGCCAGAATAATTTTTAGTCCACTAGTGCTAGGTGTCTCCATTGGCCCCACCTATGTGGATCCGCTCCCACATGTCACCCCCTGCTTCTATCCCACGTGCCTTCCACCTCCAGCTCCTCAATATCCATTGGATATTTCTCAGCCCTCCTTTTCCCTCTTTCGTAGTTTCTTTTCCCTTCAGAGTGCCAAGCTGACTGTCTACCTTCTTCTGGCTCTTGTCACTCTCATCTCGATGGTCGAGCTTGTAATCATTGACCTTTCTGTATCTTGCCAGAGCTTCTACCCAGATCGGTAGAGAGAACACTATGTCACCATCGGCGACCTCTACAAAGCATGGGATTTCCTTGAGAGGTCCCTTCACCTTGATGTGAGCCCATCTCATATGGTTCTTGAGTAGCATTTCTTCTTCTGCCTCTAACCAACCACCGCACTGGTCCCCTATTTTCTTCATCACTTTTTCCGATCAGAGCTGAAGTGGGAGCCCAAGGGCTCTTATCCAGAACCAGTCAAACTTTGTCTGGATGGATAAGCCCCTGTTGTTGGAGACCACCATTTGACTTTCAAGCTCATCTGCTGTCTCATCCATCTCCCCCCAGAATGTGTTCAGTGATCTTTCGAGACTGGGAGGTTATGGACCCCTTTCCACGCCTGTTGTGCCCATCTCCTAACATCGTTACGGGTGGGAATCTCATCATACTCTGGAAATTACCCACTAGGCATCTGCTTAGGAGTTCATTTCTTCCTTGGGATTTGCAGGCATCAAGATAGTTTACCTCCTGCTGCGTCTCTTGTTCCTTTTGGGCCCATATGTTTCTGTGTATTGCTTCTTTATAGTTCTTTTCCTCTTCTGTGTATTTGAATGTGTAGTCTCTTTGGCATTTAATGCGAGCTGTGTATTTGGACCATTTATGAAGCCTTCAATTCTTGTTGCAAGCCCCAACAACCCCTCATTAAAGCTGTTCTCAGGCAGAATTATTACTGATCTTGATGAACCATTTACTGCAATCATATATATGAATCTACCATATTTATTGAACTTCAAGGAGAAGTGAAAATAGGTAACCAGATCTCTGCCTCTCCATGATTTAAAAGCTTTCCCCCGTGTGTCTGATGCCTCTGGCAGCCTCTTGACTAACCATAACAAAGCTACCTAACTGAGAGTCATCCTTTGCATGTGGAGCTTTGATTCTCCACCCAGCCGAACCAAGTTCCGTTAGAGGATTTTGTCTCGGTTATATCATATGATTTGCCCCCAGCCTGAAATAAATACGATTCTCCATTAGAGGATGGGTTCTGGTGGTCAAATACCACTGGAAAATATTGTCTGGAAAGTCCTAGAGGGGTCCTAAGAAGCCCTGCCTAGGAGCTCATGCTAGGGAGCATTTTTATAATATCTTATTTGTTGCATCCTGTGATCCAAGGAATCCTAAAATTATGTACAAAAATCAGTCAATGTTCTGAGACGAGAAGAACCCTAGCTCCTTTTTTTACAAAATCAGTAACTAACCTGGAAGCTAAGATGAAATTTGAGCTTATTGGGAAAAAACAAGGCGGGGAGAAGGGTTTAGAGGCACGAACCACAGCGGAACCGCGGTCGGAGAAGGAAGAGACCCAATTTTGATTTTTACAGATGACCCCCCTTAAGCTATTAACCTATTTCTGGTTCTTTTATTTCTGCATAGGTGGAAATATATTTCCACGTGGAGTGCCACATGACACCCTTTTTTAACATAAAAGGAGTGTACCACACACTATCAACATTTCATCTAGGTTTGTTTTAATCTATGTTGCTCAGATTCTTCAAAAATGTAATTTTTGGAGAATCGACATGGGTGCGGCATCAGAAGTGAAGAATCCGCGCAACTTAGGTTTTAATACATATATAGGATAGTTTAGGTAGGTATAGGGAACAAGTAGTTGGGGATTGAAATTTGCGAAAAACTGATAGTTCATGTGTTTTTGACCGTTTATCTTAAAAAAAACCAGCTAATTGAGCTTCCGAGAATGGTGGATTTTCAGCAGTTGCTCAAATCGGATCTTTCAGTGGCCAACTGTAAGATTTCAACTCAAAATAGAGGCAAACAATCTATTTACTCGATAGAACTCACAATAGCATTCCAACAAGTTTCAGAGAGGTTTAAACCAATGACATATAAGAATAGTGAAGAATGAAGGACGCGCATGGTTTTTCTATTTTGGGATTTTAGATTTTTTGAAAATTTTCTGATATAGAAAATCAAATCCTAGACAGTGTTAGTGTAAAAAAAAACACTAATCTGAGTTCTGATACCGAATGATAACTTTCGAATTCAAGATTAATGCAGAGTTGAAAATAAAGAAAGTAAGTAAAAGAGAAACTATACACAAGTTAAGAAAAAATAGATGTCAATTAGATGCGTCTTCCTATTCGCCTAGTATCGTCACCCTTAATATGTAATATGAGGGTAGAAGTTTGGGGCTTAGCAGATTGGAGACCGGCAGAAGTTAAGAGATGTAATCATTAAGCATATTTCTAAAATTCTCTCTAGAAGATTACTTTTAGATTTTGGTGTTTCCAATAGACTTATTTGTATCAGTTGTATCATTTGCATCTCCCTGCATCCTATAGAAAATAGTTGAGTATGCCATGAGTTGCAACTTCTCTGTGCAAGGCTGCACTTAACATAGTTTAAAGGAAAACTTGATCAAACATAAAAAATAAAAAGTATGCGCAAAACTTAAAATAGTTTTGGGCTATATATGAGTGTAAATGCTAAAGCTTCGTAGGAGAAGTGCTACCACCACTTCTTTAGTGGATAGTGGATACTGAGTTGATTTCTCGGCCTGTATGAATTGAAATTGTACTTAATATACTGTTATTGCTTTCAAATGATGTGCAGGAGTTTGAATAACACATTTTCATAGTATATTCAGTGTTTAGCTCTTTTCATTGGTTAATAGTAATTATTTCTTTCCACGCTTACAAACTGCTGCCCTGCTGCAATTAGATTGCCTTCTCTTTAATGCTTATATATCTAATTGGTCCAAATACTGATCCCTTTTCGGTACTCTGTTCTTTTCAGTTGAAGACGCACTTGCACATCCTTACCTAACATCGCTTCATGATATCAGTGACGAGCCCATTTGCATGACTCCTTTTAACTTCGACTTTGAACAACATGCTCTTACAGAGGAACAGATGAAGGAGCTGATTTACAGGGAGTCCATTGCATTTAATCCTGAATACCAGCGCATGTGAATAATCGCTGACAGATTGTTGCAGGTTTGATCTACATGTTGTGTAACTGACAATTTATCCCCCCATGTATATATGTGTGCATCCGTCCGGGAACATGGATGAGTTTCTTATGCAAACACTTAGTTATGAAGCTGACTTATGTATGGAGAGTTGTTTGATGTATCTTATGGGGTGGATCGTTTGTGTTTTATTTAGACTGAAATGAAATTCTGGTGGACAATATCTGTGTCAGATGTTTCTATTGTCATTGATATTCTTATTTCATTGCCCACTTGCTTTTGTTTCATTTGATTTTATACTTTATGCAACCTCACAGACAGCTAGTGTTGAACCATAAAAATGCCTCCCCAACCACAAATATCTATTTACCAATTATCGCTCAAGACTACCCACCCCAACAAATTCCATCACTGATCAGCCACCATTCAATTTCCATCACCATAGTCTACATCCCAACAAATCAGCTCCCATTTCACATCTACAGCTACCTTAGTCAGAGCACCTATGGTGGCCGGAACTTCAACTAGTTAATAATGATCAATCACCCCGTAACCTCGCTCCTCCACGGAGGTTATCAATATTGACTTATAGCTTGTTCGGCCAAGTTTTTGGGAGGTTAGAAGTGCTTCTTTTGTTTTTTATTAAGTGATTATTTTTAAAAAGTGAGGAGTTTGGCTAGAATTTTGGCAGAAAATAAGTGCATCTGGAGAGTAGTAGAAGTAGTTTTTCAAAAGCTAAAAAACGTAGTTTTGCTCTAAAAGCACTTTGTTAGGATACTGTTTTGAGAAAATACGTAGAAACACTTTTAAAAACTTGAGACAAGGTTTTTGAACAGAACTTCGATAGGCGAGAGGTGTAAGCACTGCGAGGTGTGAAGCGATCTCCTACTAAACGAAACGACTTTCACTTTCCATAACAAGAATGAAAGAAAGCCAACCTATTCCTGAAATTGCGGTCAGTCTCGCTACCTCTTTAGTTGCCGCCCCCTACTTGCTCATTTGCAATTACTACAACAAGAAAGTCACCCCTATCTCTAAAGGGGCTTATGCATTCCACGACTTTCTTATGTTATGGGGTCTCGAAGACTGAATTTAGCTGCCAACCCTAGTTAGCGAATTTAAAAACTTTCTCCCTTCTCCCATGCTTTCCGTTGGTCAACAACAAACTCTAATTGTTGCTCAAAAGTACTTTTTAGATTTACTAGTCAAACACAAATGACTTCTCACCAAAATAAGCTAATTTGAGAAATTTAATCAAAGAAGCTATCAAGCTACGTCATCTGGATGACCATGTTTGCAAACAACCAGTTCATAAGTCGTCAACTATACTAGGAATAAGAGATACAAATCTAGTCTAGTATGAATAATACATAAATAAGATACCATGAACTAGAAGATGACAACACAATATTGAAACAAGAGTCGATCTCCAAAGCTTTCTCACAAACTCATACTTGCAAATAGGGGTACAAGTACAACAAGTGTAGTTAAATACAACACATATTCAGCAAGTATATTCCACTCTCCCCAACAAAGTAGTGACAAAAATTTACTAAAAATACCAACTTCTGAACTTGTACAATTATTATGTCCAGCAATAATAATAATAATAATAATAATAATACTAAAGCACGGAAACAGCATAAACTAGTATGCACAAATAAAGCATATAAAAATAGGCATATGTCCAGCATCTGGCCGGATGCACACAGTTGTTGACAAAATGAGCAAAGTCACCAGTTTTCTGATGAGTAACTGACCAACCACCTAACTTTTTTGTTTTTTTTTTCCTATTCGGTGTCCGGAGCCTACATTGAAGCTCCGACTAAGTCTGAATAGCACACTATAGGACCCATTCGGGGATGACGCGCCCAACGTGACTTTCTTCTTAAGACAATATGATATTGAATTCCCCTCCTACTATCTAGGGCGATTCTATGTTCATAGTAATTTGTTAATTGAATTTCACTACTCCAATCTCACGGGCATTTGGTAGAGTGTATTAGTAAAATTAATGCATATATTAGCTTTTTATGTATTAGTAGTATCTTGTTTGATGCACTTTTTCATGCGATGTATATCTAATGTTTGCATTTATTATATTATTGTGCAGTATTTTAAAAGACTGTTGGGACTCGCCTCGGGGCTCGCCCTGGGGCGGGGCTCTAGCAAAATGCCCCGAGACTCAAGTGTGGGGCTTAGTTCTGTAAGACTTACGCCTTAAGCGCCCGACTGTACGCCTTAAGCACGCCCAACGCTCGGGGCTCGTCTAACAGATCTTACACAAAATATATTTACGTGGACATCCATTTTACAACACTCCCCTTGGATGTCCATGTCTTAATAGATAATGTTTCTCGTTAAAACCTACTAAGAAAAACCCAATGGAAAAAAATCTTAATGAAGGAAAAAGAGTACACACATATTATAATACACATTAAGAGTTGTCTCATTAAAAACCTTACCAAGTAAACCAAGTGGGAGAAAATATTGGTTAAGGAAAACAAAAAGTGCAGAGCGTATTATTCTCACCCGGATTAAGACATCACTTAACAACCCGAAGATGACGCATTCCAATCTTATATATCGTCTTCTCAAAGGTTGAAGTTGATAATGCCTTGGTGAATACGAAGTGTTGAACATCTGCTACATTCTTCTTTTGAACATCATGAATAACAAGAACTTTGATGAAATATATTTTATTCAGTCTCCTTTGATGTGCCCTCTTCTTAATTGAGCACATGCAACATTGTCTTCATATAATGTTGTTGGAATATCTCTCTTCAAAGGAAGGTCACATATTTTTTGGATATGTTTATTGATCTCAACCAAATATATTTTTGACAATTACTTAATTTGTGATCTTACCGGTGTAGAAAAATTGCTCGTTTGATTTGTTAACAACAACAAGGAGCACTGACGGACACTTCCAATAAAATTGACTGTCTTGTGAAATGATTTGATATGATAGTATTTCCAAATGAAAATAGATAACTTTATTGAGATCCAATTTCATATTTTCTTGCAATTTATTATCAATAAACATTGACACAATTGATTATCGATATGTGATTCACTCTAATATCTCCACCAATAAGAGTGATGTTATAATTTGCATGCATAATAATAAAATTATTTACCATGAATAATAATAATAGTAGGATACATAAGTGCACCAATTGCACTATGACATGATAGTTTCTAACCATTTTAATGAGATCAAAATTGATCTTTATGTTATGTGATCTTACAACCGTTGGGGTAATATTCAATGGTATCGTTTTATAACCTTTTAAATCCTTTAAGAATTTTCATATAATATTTATTGTCTAGCTAGCCATGATAATAATTCATTATACGTATTCAAGTTTTCCATGTATTGTTAGACTGAAAGAAACCTCATTGCATCCACCATAGGAGAATATATCTCCATACAATAATGTCAGGACTTTGGCGAAAGATCTTTAATGCATAAGTCGTACTTTATATTTTACGATTTTACTTAGCGCACAATAATTCATTTGTACCCACTGACATTATATCTTGCTATATGGACAAAATAAGTTCAGAACATCACTTTTCAAGTGAAATAAAATATACTTGAATTGTATTTTCTTTGGTCAATCATTTATCTATCAATTCTCGACAGATTTACTCTCAAGATCCTCATCACCATTTATAATTTTGAGCGCTATATTATATTGAAGATATCATCGACGGTTTATTTAATATCTATTCTAGTATGTCATAACTTGTTGAGCTATCTTTATTTTTCATCATTTTCAGGTACCTGGACCTTTGCCAAGGTTTTATGAAGTGTTCAATCATTGTGCTTTCTCTAAAGCACATGTGATGCTTATCGTGACCAACGACACTAACCTAAGGTACGAGTGTCTACGATCATCGATAATATAGTAACCCAACAAAAGGTTTGGGGTCGTGTCCCAAGGGAGTGGTTTTGAGAATTAATAGAAAAATAAAATTTAGTTCTAACTAGTCGTAGCTAAAGACATTAACGAGTAAAAACATAGTAAATTAAAGGGGGTGACACAAAAGGGTCAAATGTCAATTGGGGGTTTTGTCACAAGTAGTAAAAATAACAAATAATAACAAGAAAATCAACTATGGGGAAAAGTTCTTGGGGTGTGACCGCAATACAAGTTGAGATAAATCGTTGGGTAAATGCTTTCGATAGGAAATTTGCAAGATAATAGTGACTAAGCTAAGCTTTAAATGGAAATAAGTTCCCTCTCGGGCAACTTACCCCGTTTCAAATGTGTTCCTCTCGGACACCCATTTGCTGCATGAAGGCCAGCCTACGCCTTACCCCACTCACTCTCTCGAGTTGAGTGTTAGGATATGGGACTAGGGCTTACCCTCTCGGGCTGAACCTCATGTCGACCCACTCCTTAGGCCATCAGTCTAATGGTCTTGGTTTCGCGACCTCCCTCTCGGGCAAGCCAAAAACACATGGGTGGTTTTGTATTTTTAACTACAAACCCATTAAATTAAACCACAACCACTAGGTGAAATCACAATTAAACCTATCAGCAAGCAAGACCCAACAACAATAACAACACATATTTGCTAAATCACACCCCAAGACTGGGGGATTTTAGCCACACATCAAGAAATAACAAAATACACCTAAAATGATACTAAAATCAAATGGGTATAAGGAATTAAACCTTGATTTAAGCAAAGGAAGAAGAATGGAGAAGACCCACTTCCAACTTAGGGAAAATGAAATCCTTCTTTCTTCAAGTCTCCCAAAAAACTCTCTCCAAACGTGAGAGAAAATATCTAAAAAGTACTATTCTATTCTGAAAATTAAAATTAATGTTCGACTCTTTGAAAATTAATAACAAGTTTAGTATTTATAGACTTCAGAAATTAGTGTTCGCGGATCGCTTGGCGAGGTTAGTCGAAGTCGCCGAATGACTCAGTGACTCGCCCTTCTTCTGTCTAATGCCATTTTGTGCTTGCCTTCAGCATCTTCACGTTCTGAACCATTGGGTGGTATAGTACTGCTTCGCGGAATTATTCGGTGAAGCGCCGACTGCTCCTTTCATCGCCTTTTTTATCCTTCTCCTTCAGAGCTTCGCATACTGGAACAATGGGCGGAGTGTGTCCCTTCGGTGAATCGCCAAGTGTGATTGGTGATGCTCAGGCTTCAGCTTCTTCGTTCTTTTCAGCCTTTTTGTTCCTTTTTGCGCCTAAGTGTCCATGCTTCCACTAAAATTTCAAATACCTGAAAGTTCAGAATTTTCATCAGATATTGAGACAAAATAAGCATCTGAGGACACTATTTCTATCAAAATAAAGCCCTAAATGAGTCCAATTTATGGACTCATCAACATGCCTTATTATTATGATCATTTTCTCCTTTTCTTCTTCAAGAAGTTTTATCTTTCGAATCAACTAATCTATCACGCTTCAGGTGTGCCATAAATTATGTCCTTTAAAGACTTTTCGTTGAAGCATTTATAACTGGATTATACCATAGGGTTAGCGAATGCGTCTGACAATTGACTTAAATTAGGTATAACTTATTTTTCAGTTGCTTATTTCCCCCTAATGTTAGAGAATCTAACATTCACCCAACTTTATTTGGGGACTCATCTTTGTGCATTGTGTAATGGTGGAGCAGGAATAATATATCGCACATTTAAATTTCTAGATGAGAATTATTTGGTTCTCGACCCTAAACCAATTGTGATAGGGGAACCTTGTTGGCTTGATATGTACAAGTATTGCTACACTTTAAATAACATATCTCATACCAAATTTCTTTTGAGAGTTTTATTCTCATAACCAACGATTTAGCTATAATTGGAGGCATATAATGTTTGCTTAAATCACTTGGATATAAACCAACATCATCAATATAATTTTATAATTTGAAGTATGCTCTTGATAACAATTCGAGCAAACAACCTTTTGTAAAAATTAAATTGCAAGTTGCTAATAAAGCACATGTGACCATAACATGATGCATCTATCAAAATCATATAATAGTAAATGGTCCACATGGCGGGTGAACGGGATCATATTCACCTTTTTATACATTTCAAAATTTCAGGAGATACAATCTCAATTTTAGTTGATATAACAATAATTTTATGATGAGAATAAACAACACGAGAATTCTTGAACAG
This sequence comes from Solanum lignicaule, assembly GCA_029582545.1. Classification (NCBI taxonomy): domain Eukaryota; kingdom Viridiplantae; phylum Streptophyta; class Magnoliopsida; order Solanales; family Solanaceae; genus Solanum; species Solanum lignicaule. The sequence continues at coordinate 16,647 of JAJOOF010002457.1, read as the reverse complement.
CCCATATTTTGCATGTGATTCCATCATCATGCCCATATTTAGATACCACAAACAATATGAAAAATGTGTAATCTTTCACATAACTATTTATAATTCACTTAGATTGTAGTAATATGAAGATCTTAAATCTTTTCATATTTTATAGTCTCAATATAATTTTTTTTCTTTGACTATTTCTTTGAAACTTAAAAAGCTTCTTTTGAGACTTACTATAATTTCAATATCATGAGCAATTTTATATCTTTGGGTGGTAGCACATTAGCTCATCAAAGCTCACAATTAACATTGGATACTACCACATATTTCATAACATTGTTTGTGTGGTGAACTTCTCTTTCAAGGAGAAATTTATATCATTATTGTCACGATCAAAATCATTACAAGCAAAGCTTGTTTCTTGATTTACTTTTGTCATTAGTATCTCCTCCCTTTTGTTTAATATCTGGGAAAATATTTTGACGTACAGAGACACATAACCAATGACAATTTTTTATTGCCAAGAATTATTTCCTTCTTTTGTCATTTCAATAGTTAATAATAAACCGTACCACACAATATTTGTGATGTACTGAATAATGTACTTGACCAATGATCATTTATATCAAAATAAAATTTCTTTATATGGGGTGAGTTGTGGTATTTATTAAATCATACATGAGTATGTCCTTATTTATATTTTTCATCATCTCTCGACACATTCACTTTCAAGAATGGTCTACTTCTCATGATACTTATCACAAGTCACATTCTCTTCAAGTAATTGACTATAATCATATATAAATGCTTCATAATTATATATTTTTTCATTAGAAGTTCATTGTCATGCTTTGAAATTTATCATATTCATAGGACATACCTTAACATCACCTTTGAAAGGTCAAGTGCACCTTCACTTTCTATTTCTTTATTTTGATGGAGGATTTATAAAATCAAATTAGTTTGCACATATGGTAGTCGCGTGCCCAATACCTTTCACACCAAATTTGATGACAAAAAATACATTCACTCTTTGAATGACCATTTTGAGAACTCATATTGTTCTTTCTTTTATAATTATCACAATGATTACTATTATTATTTTGTCCATTCACGTCCTTTTTCATTGTCCAATCATAAAATAATCTTGTCATCTTTCAGACTTTTATTTTATTGCTATCAAATTCTCTTTTAAGAATGGAGCATATTCAATAGGACGAAATTCACAATTTTTAGCAAGAGCATATCGATTTGCTCAATTATCATTATATATCAATATATTGAATTGGGACTTTAACCCAATGTCTTATCCATACAAAGGCGTGTTAGGTCAAAATACGAAGGAATTTGAACCCAAAATCTTACTATCACGGTGCATCGAGACTTTACTTGATGTCTTACCCTTTTGGTGCGATGAAACTTAAATTCACCGTCTCACCCTCAATCAATAAAACTTATCCCTGAGCCTTTAAAATATTATCACTTTGTTACTAATAGCACAAATAAATTTAGTCATAATAACACTTCAAAAGATCATATACAAATTATTACCTCTGTTAAACGAAACAAAGTTGGTCCTCATAGGTGCCTCTGAATACTATTTTCAACTTAAAAGTTTTATGAATAATTCACTTATTGAAAGATCATCAAATTAATTTTCAACATTAACTTCATTTATTGCTAGTTAAGAAAATTTCTTTCTTCAATTGTAATTCGAAGATAAAGCAACTAGAGGTAAACACTAATCATCACAATAAATAAAATGATACCTCAAAATTCAAAAATTAAATAAACACTTGATAAATGGACATAATAAAGTCTACGTGTCAAATTGACTCAATGACATGTAGGTTATAGTTAGCATATATTTTATGGATTTCAGAAATTAGCATACTTTTTTTGTAGATATATACAAATCAGAATTAATGTAATTAGTATTATGAAGGAAGCTTACCATAAAGCAAAAATATAACATTATCTTACCATTGACAAGTTTGTTAATTGTCAACCTAATGACATATCAATTTATCTTCAAAGAATCTTTCATGACAGAAAATTCCTTTTGATGATTTCAAAAGAAAATAAAATATATATACTTGTCAAATATTAGTTTGCTTACCTTTTTAAAGCAACTAAAAAACAAGTTATGTTAGCACATATAACATATAATAATTCTGATTAGCTAGTTAAAGATAAACAAGTGTGAAAATAATCAATGGTGTTGATCAAAGTTAATGTTGGTCAACATTAGAAATCTTAGTACCTTTTCTTTTTTATTTTGATATGCATTCCGTAAATTAACTATATCTCATTTAAAAAGCAATTATGTATTACTAGGTGATAACCACAATAAGGTATAAACCAAATTAAAAATTCATGTTATGCACTTTTAGTCTTCTAACGATTTCTAGGTATTAGTAATGCAAAAGGATTTAATGCATGCATTAACATGGTTAAAGACTAAATTATCCCTCAAAAACCCTTTGGCATATTTTTCACCATAACTGTGGAGGATATTTTTACAAATAATTTTTGTATACAATGTATTACTAATACAAGCACTACTAATATACTATATTTAGCATAATTTTAATATACTCCACCAAATGACCCTTAGGACCCGTTTGGTAGGCGGTATTAGATAGAATAGTTCATGGATTAAAATTTAGTCCATCTAATACATTGTTTGGTTACTTTATTTAATTTAGTCCATGAATTGCTTATCCACCATATGTGGTCTTATCTTATCCCTAGAAAATGGAGGGATAGCTAATCCAAGGTTTAACAAGCCTTGGATAAGACCCCTAAATGACTAAACTATCCCCTTATTCATTTTCCTAAATTTATTTTGTAATTTAATTTCCTTTTTATTTATATTGGAATGGTTATAAATGTTCTTTTTTTAATTCTCCAAATCCATTTAGTGTAATTTAATGATTTCACTAATATTGTTTCTCTATTTTTTCTTGATTTTTTTAATTCAAGATAGTTTGTCGATTAACCACTTGAACTATTTGTTTTTTTTTAAATTAAAAAAAATAAGCTTTAGGTATTGAATAATTTAAGTAGTCTTAAATCTATGTTACAACTAAAGGTATCACTCGTTTCTTTGTCAGATGTCCCAATGCCACTACTTTCTACGCAACTGTCTCTACCAATAGCTCCTCTACGCCTACAATACCACGTTTTCTTGGGATGTAATGTTCCTTTATAGTTTTTGAAACATTTGGCTACAAAGGAATGATAACTTCTTCAACATTAACAACGATAACATCTCCTTTAACTAAACCTTTACCAAGTTTCTGAATACCACCTCCTTATTCAACCCTCCACAACTCCCAAAAGGCAGCCCATTACGATCTTGATCAAATGGAACTCCCTCCACCTACCACCTCCACTAGAAACATTCATGCTAAACATTGATGGTTCAGTCAAATCAATCCTGAGAATTTGTGGAGTTTGAGGGATCATCAGAAACCATAAAGGAAAATGGGTCCTGGGCTTTATGGCCAAGGCCCCACATGTTGTAAAAATAAAAGACTGTATTGGAAAATTCTCTTTGAATTGATGATCTGCTATGTACAATTTACCTATATTTATACAAGTATCCTGCTAACTAGCTGTACAGGTGGCTATTTCTAATTGGTCTACCTCTAACAAACTAATGGATAAATACATAAATTGTATAATAAAAGATGCCTTAATTAAGTTCTAGAAGAGAGTGTATATGCTAAAGCCTAGACGTTTAAAACAGATTCAATCAAACATCTGAAGCCCACGTCTGAGGCCCAATGGTTGCATAACCCAAGTCCATAATATCATTTGTAGGGTCTTTCATTTGTAGCTACTTCCATTCTTAAACTAGTAGCCTGGAAGAGTGTAAAATCGTCTGAGAAGGAAGAAGAATTCCAACACCCCCCCTCAAGTTGGAGGGGATGAGACACCCAACTTGTGAAGAAGAGAGTGATGGGTAGGTCCGGTGAGAGATTTTGTAAACAGATCTGCAAGCTGAGAGGAAGATCGAACATGAGAGAGCGAAATAAGACCGGCGAGGTATTGCTGACGAACGAAATGACAGTCGATTTCGACGTGTTTCGTTCGTTCATGAAAGACCATATTTTTAGCAATATGTATGGCAGCAGAACTATCCGAATGAAGAGGAACCGGCAAACTGATCGGAACATTGAGATCTACGAACAATCGGACCAACCAAGTAAGTTCGGCAACAACTCGCCTCATCGACCTACATTCAGCTTCAGCTGAACTGAGTGATATTGATGCTTGCTTTTTTTATTTCCATGTAATAGGAGAAGAACCGAGAGAAATATAGAAACCACTGACGGACTTTCGTGAATCTGGGCAGGTTCCCCAATCGGAATCACAAAAGTCAAGGAGCTGGAAGGACGGCGAACTGGACATAAAGATCCCAAGACCTGGATCATTGAACAAATAGCAAAGTACTCGTAAAGCCGCAGTAAAATGAGGAAAACAAGGGTCCTGCATATACTGACTAAGGTGTTGTATAGTGAATGAGAGATCCGGCCTCGTGTGAGTCAGGTAATTCAGTTTTCCCAGTAAGTGTCGATATAGAGTAGGATTCGTCAAAGGAATACCTTCATTGGCCTTTAATTTGACAGAAGAATCCAGCGGTGTAGAAACAAGAGTAAGGTCCAAACAATTAAACTCTGTTAATAATTCAAAAATGAACTTCCTTTGAGAAAGAATTAAACCATGTGGTTCCCGAATGACTTCCAAACCGAGGAAGAAGTGTAAATTACCAAGATCTTTAATCTTAAATTCTGCATCCAAGAATAACTTGAGTTCCTGTAAGTCGGCTGGATTATCTCCTGTCAATAAAATGTCATCGACATAAACTGCAACTATAGAAATCGAATCAGTAGACTTCTTAAAAAACAAAGAATAGTCATTGAGAAAATGACTAAAACCTTTGAAATTGAGGGCGGTAGTGAGTTTTGAATACCATTGTCGAGAGGCCTGTTTTAGGCCATAAATAGACTTCTTTAATAAACAAACATGATTAGGGGAAGGAGGAGAAAGACCGGTAGGAAATTTCATGTAAACTTCCTCATTGAGGTCACCATGTCGAAATGCATTATTTACATCTAATTGTAAGAGACACCAGCCTCTTTTTACTACAATAGCCAAAATACAGCGAACAGTGGTCATCTTCACCACTGGTGAAAAAGTCTCATTGTAATCCACCCCTTCTTTTTGTATATCACCTCTAATGACCAATTTGGCCTTAAATCTCTCAATACTACCATCGGAATGTTGTTTGACTTTGTAAACCCACTTGCAAGGCAAAGCCTTTTTCCCATGAGGCAAAAGAACAACATCCCAAGTTATGTTTAGTTCCAAAGCAGCCAGTTCTAGATTCATGGCTTCCTGCCAAGCAGGATCATGTATTGCCTGTTCATACCTAGCAGGTTCATGGATATTAGAGATAGAGTTGAGCATAACTTGATTAGAAGAGGATAAAGAATTGAATGTAAGGGAAGTAGGAGTGACAGGACTAAGAAAACAGGAAGAACTTACATCTGTGAGTTGTAAAACATAACAAATATAATCTGTAAGATAAGAAGGAGTCCTAGTATTCCTAGAAGACTTTCGGACAAGAATATCAATAATAGGATTTGGATGGGGAGGATCAGGAGATGTGCTGATAGGAGAGGGAATAGGATTACAGTCAGATGAGGGAGAAGAAGGAGGAATAGGCAAAGTATCAAGAACACTGGAAAATGTAGAGTCAGGCGCATGTGTAAATAAAGGAAAATCAGAAACATGTATATCTGAGGGAGGAATTGGAAATAATCTATGAGAAATGTGAGACGTATCTGATGAAAAGGGAAAATATTCTTCATAAAAAAATGACATCTCTTAGAAACAAAAAATTTCTTTGTTTTAAGGTTCATGACTTTGTACCCCCTTTTTCCCATAAGGATACCCCAAAAATACACAAGGCAAGGCTCTTGGATCAAACTTTGTTCTATGAGGAGAAGTAGTAGTGGAAACAAAACATAAACAACCAAAACATCTTAGATGTGAATAAAGAGGTTTATCTTTAAAAAGGATTTCAAAAGGTGTTTTGTGATTCAAAATAGAAGAAGGAAACCTGTTAATCAGATAGGTGGCAGTTAATAAACATTCTCCCCAATAAATGATAGGTAAATGAGATTGATATAACAAGGCTCTTGAAGTTTCAAGCAAATGCTTGTGTTTCCTCTCCACTATTCCATTTTGTTGTGGAGTGTAAACACAAGTAGTTTGGTGAATTATCCCTTTGGAAAGAAAAAAATCAGAATGCAATTTTCCAGCCCCTAATTCAAAAGCATTGTCTGTTCTGATTATTTTGATTTGGGAGTTAAACTGTCTTTTAACCATGGAAATGAAAGATTTAAGAATAGAAAAAGCATTGGATTTAGAACTAAGTAGATGAGTCCATGTTGCTCTACTAAAATCATCAACAATGGTTAAAAAATACTTAAAACCATTATATGTAGGAGTGTTGTAAGGACCCCAAGTATCCACATGTATTAGTTCAAACACTGATTTAGTAGAGAGACAACTTTTAGGAAAAGGCAATTTAGATTGTCTTGCCATAGGACAAATAATGCAAGGAGATGAAAATTTGGAACAAGGTAGAAAAGCTGGAACAACATTCTTCATATTACTCAAAGGCATATGGCCTAATCTATAGTGCCATAGCTTTTCTTTTACATTTGAATCAAAGAAACTAGAACATGAAGTAAAGACATTGGCAGCAGAATTAGGAAAACAAGAACTATTAGATCTAGAACTAGATAGGTTCTTTGTGAGAAGATCATCTTGATCACCATGTCTGAGATCAGAAAGACTCTTAGTAACAGCTAGTTGAGGAGACTTGAAAATATATAGACCCCCTTGTTCCTTACCAACCTCCAGAGGGCTCTTCAATGAAGGGCCCTGCAACATAAAACATTTGTTAGGGGTAAATAAAATATATTTCTAAAACTGTTTGCACAGTTTATGAATAGACAAAATATTGCACTTGAAAGACTGAATATAGAGGACATGGTGAAGAATTAATTTAGGTAAGAGTTCCACAGATCCTGAATGAGTTACAGTGACTCTATGTGAATTAGGAAGAGTAACCATAATAGGTTGAGGCAAAGGACTGAGATTAGAGAAAAGAGTTCTATTAGATGTTATATGCTCAGAAGCTCCACTGTCTAAAATCCATGAAACATTGCCAACTGTAAACAAAGAAACATTAGAATTGGGTATACCTGCACAAGTGATGTTAGCAGATCCTTCACTAGTATTGCTAGTTTGATGGTTCATCTTCTGTAATAGTTGCAAGAGTTGAGCAACATTCTCCTGACTGAGTGAAGTTTGATCTGTAGAACCTTCCACACCATGACTGTTAACCTCAGATGAACTAAAAACATTGTTAGCAACATGACCTTGTTGGTATTTTTTATTCTTGGTGAACTTAAAATCATCAGGGAATCCACGAAGCTTATAGCACTGTTCAATAGTGTGACCTGTCTTCTTGCAATAGTTACAAATGAAATTGTTTTTCTTAGAAAAGGTCCCTGGCTTAGGTTTATATTCATCAAACCTCCTAGTTCCTGAATTTCCAACAAGAAAGGAGGCAGACTCTGTTGGGTAATTAGGAACAACATGTATTTCTCTCTGTTTTTCATCTTGAACTACTAGAGAGTAAACTTGACCAATGGTAGGAAGAGGGGAAGACAATAGAATGTTACTTCTAACCCCAATGAAGGTGTCATTAAGACCCATGAGAAATTGAAGTAGCCTTTCATCCTGATGAGCTTTGACAATTTTTTCTTTAGCACCACATACACAATCACAAGAACAAGCTGAAAAAGTGTTAAGAGCATCAAGCTCATCCCATAAACTTTTCATCTTGGTGAAATAAGTAGAAATACTAGAATTTCCTTGTACAACAGCATTTAACTCTTTCTGTAATTGAAATAATTTTGCTCCACTAGCCTGACCAAATCTGTCTTCCAGGTCAGACCACAAGACTTTTGCACTTTTGGAGTACAAAACAGATTCAGCAATCTCTTTTGAAAGAGAATTCAGCAGCCAAGATAGCACCATATCATTGCATCTTGACCAAGCTTTCTGAAAGTTTATATCAGTGGGAACATCTAGGGATCCATCAATGAATCCTAGTTTGTTCTTGGCTGATAGAGCAATGATAACCCCTCTTCTCCAGCCACCATAGCTTCTACCATCAAAGATGGTGGAAACCAAGTTCATCCCAGGAGAGTCTGAGGGATGGATGTAGAAAGCATGTGAGGGATCTACTGCATTAGTTGCAGAAATCCCTTCACTCCTTTCAGTAACACTACCAGAAGATATTTGAGCATCCCCCATGAGGAAAAAGAAAAACAAGCAAGGAAGCAGAAGTTGTAACGAGAAGGGAAGAAGAAAGACTGAAGAGCTATTAACCTTGCTCTGATACCATGTAAAAATAAAAGACTGTATTGGAAAATTCTCTTTGAATTGATGATCTGCTCTGTACAATTTACCTAATTTATACAAGTATCCTGCTAACTAACTGTACAGGTGGCTATTTCTAATTGGTCTACCTCTAACAAACTAATGGATAAATACATAAATTGTATAATAAAAGATGCCTTAATTAAGTTCTAGAAAAGAGTGTATATGCTAAAGCCCAGACGTTTAAAACAGATTCAATCAAACATCTGAGGCCCACGCCTGAGGCCCAATGGTTGCATAACCCAAGTCCATAATATCATTTGTAGGGTCTTTCATTTGTAGCTACTTCCATTCTTAAACTAGTAGCCTGGAAGAGTGTAAAATCGTCTGAGAAGGAAGAAGAATTCCAATACATGTGAACTCTTTGGTGGCTGAACTTCAAGCCCTTAAACAAGGCCTTCTTTTGGCCATAAAGCATAATCTCACCCCTCTTATTATCAACTTGGATTTCACAAAAGTTATAAATATGTTGTCACATGGTAATATATTTTATACTAATATTATTGTTGAGTATAAATTTTTGATGCAACAACTGGGAGAAGCACCACCATCCCACATCTTCAAGGAGTAGAATAAAGTGGTTGACATGCTCAATATGAAGGGCCCAAAGTGCAAAGCTTTTGGGACCCCAACTATTTTATTGGTTACACCAATGTTTGGTGCTAAGCAACTTGGGCATACAGTCTTGGAGCTATGTATTCTCAAAAATCAATTGTTTGTAATAGCTACTCATCAGATCATATGATGACACATACATCTATTTCTCTTGATGCGCGAAGTAAGTCCTCTTTGGACTAATATATAATGTTTTCCTTTGACAGAAAAAGAGGAAAAAAAAAACTAGCCACCTCTATATCAGCATGGATTACAGTCACATGTAAAATTTCGATTCTTTGGTTCGATTTTATCAAATTTTGATTTGATTCTTCGGTGTGGTTTTGAAAAAGTGTGCAGCAAATTCTGAACCAAACTAGATCGATTTGATTCGATTTTTTCAACTTCTATTCGATTTAGTTCAGTGTTTTTAAAACAGTTTTTCGTTGCAAATAAGAAATAAAATGAGAAAAAAATTATCAAAATATTTTGACGAAACATAAAATTTAAATAATCAAATAAATATATATATATATATATATATATATATATATGAACCCACCCAGCAGGCCAGCATAGTGGGTTCATGTGCTATCTTCTGGAAAATAATGTGCTGGATTGTTCAACGTATAATATGAAACATTATCAACCCAGAAATTGTCAACGCATAACATGAAACATTTATAACATGGTCGCTACTCGCTAGAGGGTGTGAAGACAAAGGAGGTTATGAGTTATGTTTAATTTAGGAATTAGGGGCTAGGGTTCCAAAATTTGGTTCAAAATTAAAATGTTTTGGGTAAAATTATATAAGTAATATAATTTAAAATTTCATTTTTAATTTATTTAATAAAATTTTGATTCTTCGGTGCACCAATTTCAAGACCCAGAAGTTTCCAGAAGGAAACACCGAACCGAAAAACTGAAATCAAAGAACCTAATTAGTTCGATTCAGTTCAGTTTTTCGGCTTTCTAGTATTTATGTCCATCCCTAGACTCACATGTGTTTTCAATGCTCGACAGTTTTGTTGATACAATTTGGTGAACTTTTCTTGTAGCTTGACTAAAAGTTTACCTGACCCTTCTTCCACTTCATTATGAGTCTGCAAGTAGAGAAGCCTTTTCAAAAATATGGGAGCTTGGAACATGTGTAAGTAGTTTTACAATTGTTTTCACTAAATGTAGAATTTCATTTAAAACCAGGATACATAACCCTCATCGACGAACCAACGATCCTCGATAGCATTATAATAACAAATAAAAAGGATCCATCACATCCAATATCATCATCATCATAAGAAGAAAAAGTAGAATTACATGTCAAATGAGGCATTAGCTTTTTATGCTGCCAAAGAATCTAGAAAGTGGCAAAGGACCATCAGCTTCATCATCGCTTGTAGACTGCTTCAACCTCGATCGACCTCGACTGGTGCTTCTTTTCTTTCTTCCTTCTCTTAGACTTGGATCTTGATTTTCTGGATTCTCTATCCTCATCGTCAGAACTTGAAGATTCAGATGATGAGCTTGAAGAGCTGGAATCGGAATATCTCCTTGAACGCTGAATCAGTTTAGGTAATATATATGTGTCATTCAAATGTAGTACTCAATCACACAAGTCCATTCTGAAGATCTTCAAATATGAACTGACAGTCCAGAGAAACAACTTATAAATTCTTAACACAATATGTACAAGTAATTAAGCAAAAAGTTGTTGCATTCTCTCTAACAAACAATAGTCTCTAGTCTCTAACAAACTAAAAGCACAGCAGATGTTTTGCCTTACCTACTGTGGAATAAAACATAAGGTTTAATTTCTTGTACTAATACCACCTACAAGAGTTTGACTAAGAATCTCTCCGACCCAAGTACCCTATGTATAATATTAATTTTTCCTTTGTAATTCTTGAAGGTCATAACTTGTGAGGATATGAAAAAAGGAAAATACATCTGCCGTTTCCTTCAGTTAGATGCATACTGGGAACATAGATATCTGTCCCACGCAGAACTTTCAAGGAAGGAAAAACAAACACTCAAAAATCCAAATATTAGTTCTGATCGAAGGCCCTCTATTTCTACTTATCTACTAGGTCTTTTCAATGCATTCTTACTGATCATAAAGGTACCTTAAAGCAAAATGAATTTCAGATGAAAGAAATGACGGGCAGCTATATCATTTACATGAATAGCAAGTAATGAATAGTTGCCAGAGGGGGATGTTGTGCAGAGGGCGAAATGAAGATGAGTAAGACGGTGGATGAAAAGGAAGAGCCAGGGCCAAAACAGGGAAATAAGAAAATGCTTGACAGGAGGGAAAAGAAAGGAATTTCTCAAAGATTCTCAAGTCCAGAAAGATCTTGGGGAATTCAAATGTGAAGGTGGGAAGGATATTTAGATTAGACAAATTTCTTATCTAGACACAGTGGGAGGAAACATTTCCAGAGGGCACCCAGATTCCTCTTCCCAGGCTCACATTAAACCATTTGCCCATCTTGCTAGATGGTAGTAGGATGAAAGAGGTTGAAAACCTTTTCAGATCTGAAAATATGTTGGTAGAAGGCATGCAACTAAGTAGAACTAGTGGGGAACTGGTGGAGAAGTTTATCCAGTCCATGGACACCCACATTTCTCTTTAGCAGGAAGTTGAATCTGTTAGAAATGACTGAAGATGGAACAATAAAGTGGTTCAGAGGGTAGAAATAAAGCTGAGGGATATAATGAACGAGCTGCGGAGTTAGCAATGAAATCGGTGAGATGGATTTAAACAAGAAAGGTGAAGGGGGAGTTAGCAAATACGACAATTGGCCAAGAGATCAAAATTAATGGTGTTGCGGCTAAAAAGGGTGACTATGTCTGCCACATTAACTTTCCACTGATTGACTAAAGCTAAAACAAAGTATGAGGAAAAAGAGCAAGTAAAAGGGCTATTAAGGGCTTCCATATACAAGGCATAAGGAATTGGAGAGGAGACCAAAATTGGGAGTGAAGTTAAGCAAATGGGGGCAAATAAGAGAGTACCCCGGATGAAGTTCTTGGAGGAGGAAGTATCAAAGGCAATTAGTAGCTATGCAGAGGACAAAGGGAAAAGTACCACACCCTAACGGTTTCACAAGTTCTTTTGTCAATGTTGGAGACTAATTTAAAGAAGACATCATGAGTGCAATAATGCATTGAATTCTACAAGAAAATTTGAAAAGAGTATTAATTCTTCTTTAATTGCAATTATTAGACAGGGCATACAATATCAAGGATTTCAGAGCTATAAGTGTTTTTCTTTTGATTTAAGGTCTTCAACAGCACCATGTCAATGACACATATACTTGGAAGGAAAAAAGGCAGGATGTTTTTTTGATTGCAAATGAAGTAGTGAACTCAAGAACGAAAAATAGGAAGCAGAGTCTTGCAAGCTGAATTTAGATAAGACATATGGCCGTGTCAAAATGGAGCTTCTTGGCTGCATAATGAAAAAAGTGGCTTCGGGGGCAAATGAAGACCGTGCATTCAATTTTGCATATCCATGGTCAAGTTCTCAGCTTTGGTCAACGAACTCCCTCAGATTTCTTCAAAAGTTCAAAGGTTTATAACAAGGAGATCCTTTGTTCTCTAAGTTGTACATATTAGTGATGGGAACTCTCTTATCATGATGATGAATGAAGTAGTAATTGAAGGTTATCTGAGGAGATGCACAGCCAGGGAAAGGAAGGACAGTAAACAAATTATCATTGGGTGCAAGACACAAGAAGAGAGCGGCATGGAATGCAGTGATGGAGAAAGTGGAAAAGAGGTTACAGAATAGTAAAATAAAAACATATCAAAAGGGGAGGGAGACACTTCCTAAGAAAACTTTGTCCAAAATTTTGACCTATTATGTATTTAATGTGCCGATCAACATAGCAGAAAAGCTAAAGCAATTGGAAAGAAACTTCTTATGGAACTCAAAAGGGTAAAGAGGGTATAATTTGGCAATTGAAATTAGTCACTCCTCCTATGAAGGTGGCGGGTTCAAGAGATAAAAGACTCGAGGGTATTCAGTAGTGTCTTACCTACACAAATGGATAGGACGGTACAGCATGTAGGATCAAGCATTTTAGAGAAAGATTATTGTCAACGCATATGAAACATAGGGGGGGGTAGAAAATTGGTCATATGAACATGTTGAATGGTGTATCGGCAGAGCTAATGTGAACATTACGTGGCCAGCCTAAAACAGTAACTTTGGTCCAAACTTTGTATCTGTATTAACAAAATCCATTGAATATGTAAAAACTAATAATTTAGAACCCAGTAACATAAAGGGATTAGAATCCCGAACCCATAATCTTCAAATCTTTGCTCCGCCTCTACGTGGCTATGTATCCCTATGAAAAGAACAACATATGGATGGGAGAACTTCTAGAGGGATGTCACACTTAAGGCATAAAAGGGCACCACAGTTGGTTTCTGGAATGAAGAATTATACAGTGATAACCTTCTACAATGAACTTTCCAACTATCTTTAGACAACAACAGTCGCACGAAGACGGCATCAGTAGCCTAGATTGGCAAGGAACAGGGAGATATGGTACTACAGAATTGTAATGTTAGAAGAAAACATGCAGAACTAAAAAATGGAAGGAATACCAGTTGGAATACTTGGTCATCCGTAATATATCCAATATATTTTGTACAACTAAGACATAATATCATATTTATCAAATATATAAAAATAAAAAATAAAAAAATAAAAAAAGTTAGAACTACATTTTGATATTCTATTCCTTTTTCCCTTTTTTAATTTCGGAAAATATACATGAAAATCTATTTTACAAAACTTATTTATAAAATGGGAAAAAGGACAAATATACCCTCGAAATTTCGTAAATGGTATCTAAATACCCTTCGTTATACTTTTTGGACACTGATGTCCTTACCGTCCAAATTTTGGGACGTATATAATCTTTCTACTAACGGTGGGACACGTGTCGCAATCTAAAACGTCTATCCAAAATTTATGAAATTTCAACCCATAAATAAAAGACCCGCCCGGATTAATTAAAAAGCCCACCCAAATTATAACCCAAAACTTCTCCAAACACTTATCATCTTCTCCACCAAATCCAAATTAAAAAGCTTCAATTTTCTTCCCCACCAAAACCCTAGAATCCCCATTCGTACTCCCAATCTCCACCACTACCGAGCAACTTTCATCCGCCCTCTTGCCACCATTGAAGCACCGGAGAAGGTAGTCAAGCTTGGAGTTTCAGTCGCATCTTCGCTTTTGCCGCCGTCATCAACGCCCCAGGTTGAGCAGAGGAGAAGAAAGAAGTTGACGTAGTATTTAATAAAATTCCTAGTAATATTAAAAATGTGACTATTATATTTAGCTTTTAAAAAACAATTTAAAAGAATTTATAGTGAAGGTAAAAGAATTTTTTTTTGATAAAGTATAGTGAAGGTAAAAGAATTTTTTCTTCTCCTCAAGTCAAAGAATTTGATGTAGTATTCAACTGAGCATTTGTTGCTGCCAAGTTTTAGGAGAAAAAAATTGTTTATATTGGAGCATCATAAATTATTTTTTAAAAGCTAAATATAACAAAAAATCGTTTGGAATTTGCTAACAAAATTTTATCTGGGTCTGTTTATAATTAATTGAGGATCAAAATGGGTTTATGAACTTGCATTTGCTAACAAAAAATTATGTGGGTCTGTTTATAATGGAATTTAGAATCAAAATGGGTGGATAAAAGAGTAGACGGTTTTGGGTTATAATTTGTGGGTGGGTTTTGATAAATTCGGGTGGGTTTTTTAATAAATCTGAGTGGGTTTTGGGTAGGCGCTTTTAGATTGCGACATGTGTCCCGCAGTTAGTAGAAAGGTCATATACGTCCCAAAATTTGAACGGTAAGGACATCAGTGCCCAAAAAGTATAACGAAGGGTATTTAGATACCATTTACGAAAGTTCGGGGGTATATTTGTCCTTTTTCCCTTATAAAATTACCACACCTTTTTGAAAATTACATCTAGTACCACATTCACAACACTCTATACAGCTTTTTAAAAACAAATTACTTTTTTATGAGAAAACTAGAAACAAATCACATCCAATACCGAATCACCCAAGGTTCTTTACACACTCTCTGGCGGAGCGGGTCTTTACTTTTGCTCAGAAGCACTCCTCCTCGTTGTTATCACGCAGAGCAAGAAGGGGTGGTCAAGTTCATATGTTTCTCGTATTTAGTTCACTAGGAATGTTTTACCCACAAATCCTTTACTTGCGATAGTTCTTCCCTGAAAGTTTGTTACAAATTCCAAGTTCCCCAATTTCATACTATTTGTCAATTATAAACCTAAATCAATGGTTTACTGGTATACTTATAGTTTACTATGTTAAAGATAACCCTAAACCAACAGTATACTGGTATATTTAAATAGTATACTATTTGTTAAATATAAACCTAAATCAATGGTATAGTGATCAAAGAAATTAGCAAGAACTAGAAAGATTGAAATCTAAAATAATTAAAAAGAGATTTTAGAAAGAAAGTAGAAGATTGCTGTCCCTCAAAGTGGTGTTTAAGCTTATCTTCTGTTTCGCTTTTCGAAGGCTGTTGTGATGGTATGGGAAGGCTTAGAATTTTGGTTAACTCAAACTTGGGGTTGGTAGGTGCTGAATATAGGTTTCACTATTTGAGAATTCCCTCCTTTTTGAATTCCTTGTACAAGGGAGAACTTCATTCCTTCCAAGTACAATTTTTTCGTCTACATTCACGATTCAACACGAGAAAAAAGTATATAGACTATTTGACAATTGCTAAGCTATTTTTCATGGAAACTCATTAAGGTCACCTGCTATAGCATATTCAACATTTGATAGACATATCAATTAAAATTAGGACATCTTGATAACTGATGGCTAACAGATTTAATTAAGTTCAAAATTTTAGGTCAACCAACTACCCATTCAGATGCTTATTGAAGTACATATTCATTGAAGTACATATGAAGCTCTCAATTGTGAGTTTGAAGATTGGCATGTGTCAATTTTTATCTCATATACTCAAATATGAGTTACCTTATTTTAATTATTTTATTCTTTTCAGGTTGTTAAATGTTTTTTATATTTCTTTCATTCCAAAGTCATCTAATAATTACCTTGTCTTACTTATTATCACATCCTTTCTTCCGACTATGTTACTACTGTTAGAATAGAAATAAGTATTTCCTACTTAGAATAGGAATAGGAATAGGAATAAGAATAGGAATCCTAGTTGGAAAAGGATTCCAATGTAGTGTCTATAAATAGGGTCTCAATGTAACTATTTAGATACACAATTCAATAATATTTTTCGTATATATTTCTCACATGGTATCAGAGCATTGGTGAGAACAAACAAGTCACCGTATGTCTATGTCAATTTCCGGTGACTGTTGGGTCTGATTTTGTTATATTTTTTTCTTTCTGTGGGTGTTGTGCGAAAACCAACACCACCACGAGGCTCGGAAAGGCCCCGCGACCAAACCCCAGCCAAAACCACCGGAAAACATCACCCCACGCGCTCTCACGCGCC
>JAJOOF010002456.1:0-24092 GCA_029582545.1 Solanum lignicaule | reverse complement strand
TGTCTGCATCATGAGAAGATGCAGGCCAAATGGCTCAGTACGTGGAATGTACAAACATGTAAGGGGAATTCTAAAACATAAACATAAGCTTGAATCTTGATAAAAAAGAAACATACTTACCTTTTCTCAACTCACTCAACTCAAAGGAATACTCAAGGATACTTAAAACTACTCAAACTTACTCAACTCAGAAGTACTCAAGGATAAGATACTCAACTTAGAGATTAGATACTCGACTTTAAAGATATGATACTCGACTTGAAATACTCAACTCATGAATACTTAATTGAACTCATTTCAATATAAAGCAACTCAAAACAAGTGCAATATAAAAAACAAACTGTTTAAAAACATGTTGTCAACTCTGTGTGTATGCAAGGATACAACATAACTCTGAAATGTATGTAAAAATACAATAAACTGATGTATATAAAATACAATAACTTCTGTGGGAGTTTCTCTAACCGACAACCATCACTTAAGAGCTATAGTGATGATATAACACTTTACTTTGCGCTGCCAAGGACCATCCTATACCTTGACATCGGTATAGGACCTTACTTAACTCTGTGGATCCACTAGCTTAACTTACGTGATCATCTCAAAAGTATGACCCATTAAATCCCATGTTGGCTACATGGTTCTTATAGAGATTTGAGTTAATATGAACTCGAGTCTCCAATTTGGTGCTCAATACTACTCCCAAAATATACTTTAGCTCATATGTGTTTTAAACACCTCTTTCTTTAGTTTTGAGATAATTGCTCAAAGCTTAGCCCAAAGGCTCTCTTGGAATCAATGTTCCCTTTACTGAAAACTAGCCCAAAGGCTCCTTTGGAAATCATAGTTCCTTTCTTGCTCAAATGTGAAAACATTTATAAACTTCTTTGGAAATACTTAGTTCCCTAATAACTTTTGAGAAATGAACTCAACTCTTTACTCTTTGCTTAACTTGAAAACTTCAGTCTTAAAATAAAGTTAAATCGTTTATAAAAGACTTTACTCTTACTCTTTACTTAACTTCAAAGCTTAAGTCTTAAAACAAAGTTAAAACATTTGTAAAAGACTTCTTAAAATATGGTTCATGCCGAATTAGGGACATGAGTGACTCAATGCAAGGTTTTTAGTAACCATAGATAGAACTCAATACTTGGAACTCAAGAACTTCAATGATACTACTCATTTCAAGAATGATCAACTCAGAGGGTTCATGCGGAATTATGAGCATGAACTACTCAACTCAAGGACTCAAAGATACTCAACTGATGAAGTTCATGCGGAAGTTATGAGCATGAACGACTCAACCCAAAGACTTCATGGGTAACAGGTAATAGTCCAATGATTAGAAATATAATCTCAAAGTATTAGAAACTTATTACTCAAGACTTAGAACTTGAAGATACTACTCCTCTCAAAGGTACTCAACTGATCGAGTTCACGCGGAAGTTATGAGCATGAACGACTCGACTCGAGGTCTACTTAATAATATGGAACTCGTGAATACAACTCTTCTCATTCTCATACTTACTTTCTCAGAACTTAGTTCAAATTGATAGTTGATCTCGAATGATTCAGAATTGAACTCATAAGCTTTTCTTGAACTCTACTCTTAACTTTCTCTTGAATGTGAATTATGAATTCAAGAGTTTGGTTCATGACATGGAGGATCTCATGATGACAAAGTAGATTCATGAATACATTCTCCTCATCTTCATACTCACTTGCTCGAGTCTTGAAACAAGTTACTAGTAATTGTAGAAGACTCCTCAAAGACTCTAAGGGACCTTATCAAAAGGTTTGAAAGAACTCTCAAACTTGACTCTCAACTCTACCTTTGATTTATGAATTCAAGGTTATGATCATGTTAGGAATGATTTTAGGTGTTTAGAAGTAGCTTAGAGTAGTTAGAATCGAAAAGGAGTGAAGGTGCACTTTAAATGAACTCAAACGGGGCAACCGACGACAAACTGGGTGGGGCAGGCGACCCTGGCGCTATGGGTGGTGCGGGGCGCCAGCCCCTAAACTTCAGAAGTGGGTTTGAGGCGCTCTGGCAGGCGCATCGCGCCAGGCCCCCAACCCAGAAAATTCAGCAAGTTTCTTTTCTCGTTTTCTCACCCTATTACGCCTAGAATCGAATGGTTTCTTCCCCAATCACTTAGAATTGATTACTTAACATAAGTACACTCTAATCTACTCAATACATCCCTTAAAACACTCATTTTGATCTCAAGAAATCATCAAAAACCCAACACAACAAGATTTAGAATGAACTTCAAGAACTCATCAAGAACTCAAATCTTTCAACTTCAAGAATGAAATTTGACCTGAAAATAACATGCTTAGCGTGTGGGTGAACAAATCCAACACTATGGAAGCTTACATACCTCTTAGGGATCAAACCCATGGCGAAAATCCGCTACAACACGCAAGAATCTCAACGAACGCTTGATCCTCTCCTCTTTTCTCTTCTTCTCTCTTCTTTTTTTCTCTTCTTGAACTCTCAACTAAAACCCTAGGCGTAAACTAGGATTATAAAACTGAACCTAATCATATTATACCCCTAAAATATTACTAAAAATGAATTAAATCTGATTGGGTAAGGAAAAGACCAAAATACCCCTCTAAAACCCGGTTTTGACTTTCCTTAATTGGACAGCCTAACTTCAAAAGGTCATATCTCACTCATCCGACCTCAAAACTTAGCAAACTCGGCGGCATTGGAAAGATAATTCAAAGGTCTTTCCTATGGTAACTGGTAGAAAACCTAATTCATCCTGATCTAAGAGTTATAGTCGTTTGAAGTCAAGCCAAAACTCATACTTAGCTTAACTTGCAAAATTTTAGATTTTGCTATTTCCAATTTAGTTCTTTTTGGAACTCAAGGTGCTACATCTAGTGAACTTAACACTTAAGAAATTTTAATTCCTCGGTAAAATCCTACTCACAGTGAAAAATGGTTCAAGTCTTAGCTCAAAATATTTCTGGGGTGTTACAGTTACTAAGTAAAATTGTTTGCAATAATTACACGTATCGTGCACATAAGTTATAACAATACAAAAAAAATCTCATTATTCTAGTCTAATAAAATTTATAATTAATATCTCATAATTCAAAATAGAGAACGATTTTCAATTTTCCATAATAAGACATACTATTACATTATAGGCTGCTTAATAAAAATGTGTATAAAACTTGCACAGATCATGCACAAATGCAAAATACAAATATAATAGGTTTCTTTGTATATTTTTCTCTTAAATTCAACCCCGAACATTTATCTCTCTTTATTTATCTTTTTTTTTTATCATTACTTTTTTGTTTAGTTCTACGAGGTAGAAGTTTGAATAATTTGGCAAGCAACTAGTTATAACTTATACCAAAAAACGTACATCATTACCTTTCAATATTAGTAATTCTTTGAAATCTTTTCTATTCAAGAAAATTTCTTTAAAAGCCTTTATTCTGATATTTTTTTGCACATTGCACATACATGAAGATAAAGTAAATAAATTAAAATTGATAAATAAGTACACTTACATGGTATAAATACAACTTTACAAATCATATACTTTATATAATACATAGAGTAATTATTACAATTTGCACTAATAATACCACTAAATTAAATAGAAACATATAAGTGAAAATGAAATAACTCTTCAAATTAATCAAATTAAAGAGTTTTTATCTCTCGAATGTCCAACTAATTAATTAATTCTTTATAGTTGATCCACGACCTATAGACATGGCCATAGTTGCGACGATATGTTGGGCATATGATCTCCTAGCTCATCTAAATTGAAATGCACTCACCGTGGTACAAGTGAGTGCAAGGAAAAATATATATATTCTTCATTGATTCAAAGTCGAATAAACATATCTGACATATATTGTTACCTAAATCTATATTTTCTATATCTAAATAGGGCACACGTGAAAACAAGAGAAGAGTTCCTTGCCCATATCTTTTAATGGCCCGTTTATGTCCTATTTTATAAAGTACAAACGTAAAAAGAAAAATAACACCTATGACCAATACTACTACTATAGCTTGAACTTGATGGTTGGATATATACTTTTTATCTGATTTTTTTACTTGTACGAGCGACATCATCAAAAAGTTGAATTCTCCATACAATCAAAACTGGTCTATAATCTAAAACATATTAAAAGTTATTCTTGATAATATATAATAGAAAAAGAAATAATTTGAAAGAAGAAGAAAATGTAGTACTTAAAGACTCACCTCTGATGAAAATTTAATGTGATAACCTTATTAGCAAAAAAAATTAGGTGGTGTTTAAATTTGTTTTTGCTTATAATTTTAGATAACATCTCTTTGAAAAAGTTGAATCACGCACAATTTAATTCATTCTTCTTTTTATTATGATATGTATACCCAAAAATGAGACATTGTACATTGCTTGGTAAAATTATGTACAATACTTGCACATTTTATGCACATACCAGTACAAAGAAACTATTTTACATCTTAACAAATTTAGAAGAATAAAATTTATGATTAACATCTCATAATTCAAAATAGAGAATAATTTCGATAATGAGACATTATACTATTATATTGTAGGTTACTTGGTAAAATTGTGTACAGTAATTGCACGTATCACGCACATAAGTAATAACAATACAAAAAAGTATCTTACTCACTAATTAATGTAGTAAAATAAAATTTATAATTAATATCTCATAATTCAAAATAGAGAATGATCTCCAATTTTTCATAATGAGACATTATAGGTTGCTTAACAAATTGTGTATAAAACTTGCACAAATCATGCACAAATACAAAATACAAACATAATAGATTATTATTTTTTGTATATTTTTCTCTTAAATTCAAATCCCAACGTCTATCTCTCTTTATTTGTCCTTTTTTTCTTCTTTTTTTATCGTTACTTTTCAATTTAGAATATGAGAAAGAAGTTTGAATAATTTGACGAGTAACTAGTTATAACTTATACTAAAAACGTTACGTCATTATCTTTCAATATTAATTAGTAATTCTTTGAAATTTTTTTTATTCAAGAAAAACCCTTTAAAAGTTCTGTTATTCTTTTGTGCATTGCACCTACATGAAGACAAAATCAATAAATTAAAATTAATAAATAAGTACACTTATATAGTATAAATACAACTTTACAAATCATATACTCTATATATAGTACATGGAATATTTATTACACATTTGCACTAATAATAACACAAAATTAAATAGTTGATCCACGACCTATAGACATGGCCATAGTTGCAACGACATGTTCGACACATAATATTTTGGCGCATCCAAGTTGAAATACACTCACCATTGTACAAGAGTGCAAGGAAAATATATATACAAAATCGAATAAACATATCTGAAATATACTATCACCTAAATCTATGTATTCTATATTAGAATAGAGCACACATGGAAATAAGCGAAGAATTCCTTGTCCATATCTTTAAATGACCCATTTCTACCATATTTTATAATGTACAAACATAAAAAAAAAAACACTTATTGAAAGAATAACTATCTTGAATGAATACATTAACCAATTACACGAGGTATTTATAATATGTAAATATGACACAAAAGACTAAACTATCCTTGTAGCTATACATATATATTTATCATTCCCCTTCAAGCAATGCGGGGTCTCGACAAATGTTGAGCTTATCACGCAAGAATGAAAATTGAGCATAGGGAAGAGACTTCGTCAACAAATCTGCAAGTTGATCCGCACTTGGCACATAGGAACCTGTTGAACACCAGAAGCAACCTTCTCACGAACAAAGTGAATGTCAATCTCAATATGTGTAGTGCGAGCATGATGAACAGGATTGTGAGGTAAGTATATGCTACTGATGTTATCACAGTAGATTGTTGAAGGAGAGGATAGTTGAATATGTAGATCACCAAGAAGAGAGAGCAACCAAGATATCTCAGCAGTACCATGGGCAACAGAACGATATTCTGCCTCAGCACTCGAGCGCGATACAACACTTTGCTTCTTAGAAAACCAAGAAATAAGATTATTATCAAGAAAGATGCAGTACGCTGAGGTAGACCTGCGGGTGGTAGGATAACCTGCCCAATCTGCATCAGTATAACATGTTAATGAACCAATTGAGCCGCCTGGAATGAATAGACCATGATTTATGGAACCACGCAGGTAGCGTAGAATACGTTTCACTGCAGTAAAATGAATGTTCAAGGGAGAATGCATGAACTAAGCAACCTGACTAACAGAGATGGCAATGTCGGGTCGAGTAAAAGTTAAGTATTGAAGACTCATGAAGAAATAAAAGAGATATGGTCTCAAGAAAATAAGGAAATGGAATTCTGGTGGAGATTGAAGTGCTAACAGAGAGATATTCGGAAGGTAGGCCAGAAAGAACTTGAAGAACAAGATCTGAATCAGAGATAGGATTACCAATTGATATCAAGGCATTGGCAATAGATTTGAGGCGGTGCACATAATTAAAGATAAAAAAAAAAGAACCTTTCTTTAGATTATGAAATTGAACCTCAAGTTGGAGAGTTCAGGAACTAGCATGATCACAGAAAAGACGTTCAATATGTAGCCACGCCTCGCGAGCAGTAAGACTTCTATTAGGACGAATAATAGCCTGAAGTATCTCTTGAGAGATTGTAGCTTGTATCCATGACAAAACAATGGAGTCAAGTTGGACCCATTGTTGAAAAACATGATTAATAGTCGAAGTTCCATTCTCCATGGTAAGAGTAGGTTCTGGACATGAATTACTTTCATCGATGAAGCCATAGACACCATGTCCTTTAAACACGAGAAGAAATAACTCTCTCTAAAGCATGTAGTTTGTATAATCAAGAGTGGTAGGAATCATATTTTTGATGTTGGAAATAGAAACGGCGGAATTCGGAATAGGAGGTGCAACGGGAATAGCAGTCATGGAAGTGGCAGAAGAGGTTTGAGTACCGAGCGAGGTAGATGAAACCGTGATGATACGTAGGAGAAAAAGAGTTAGAGAGAGCCTAGGTATCTGATACCATGAAAGAATAACTATTTTGAATGAATACATTAACCAATTACACAAGGTACTTATAATATGTAAATATGATACAAAAGACTAAACTATCCTTGTAGTTGCTATACATATATATTTATCACTTATGATTGATGTTGCGACTGTAGCTTTAACTCTGTGGTTGAATATATATTTTTATCTAATTCTTTAAGAGCGACATCGTCAAAAGATTGAATTCCGTATAACTAAAAATCTGGTGTATAATTTAAAACATATTAAAGGTTATTCTTGATATATGTAATAGCAAAAAAAAAAAAAAAAACTTGAAAGAAGAAGAAAATATAGTAATTAAAGAATCAGTTCTAATGATAATTTAGGTAGGGACCAAGTGAACAATATGCTAGAGAAATGGACTCGTATTTTTGACAAGCAGAAATTAGAGGATTATAAATCTAAGAGACTTGTTAAATTATGTAAAATTAATGTTAATTAGACTAAAAGATGTTTCACAAGTATCAACTTTAAATCCTTAAATGAATTGTTATGTACATCATCAACATTATGGTCATATCAAGAGAAGAATCATTCGGACATTCAACACAAAAAAACACATACATTGGGAATGAAAGACGCAACGTAACAAATTCTTTTTAATTATATTGTGTTTGATTGACGGTATCAAGGTGATCAAATATTTCCGTAATAAAATTTATATTGTGTTTGATTGATGATATATATTTATTTGATCAACCAAACACAATATAATTTTTTATCACAAACTTAATTTTAAGATATCACATTTTACCCCGCGTATCAAACAACGTCAATGTTTCTTCTTCTTGTTCAATTATTAGTTTTTGACTTTTTTCCTATTTTTTCTCAATTATATGCTATGTAAAACAAAACTCATGATTTTTGTAATTTATAGTGATAAATGGATAATGCTAGAGGTTAACACATGCCAATTTTTCCTATTGCCATCACGATCCAATTCCAACGTCTGATTGAATTTCTCCTTTTAACTCCTACTTGTTTCCTCTCCTAAACCTTGAGTCATAGCGAGGTGGTTCTTCAATCCTCTTATTCAATAGTTATGTGTTAGAGTTTCTCTTTGCTCGTCCCCGAGCCATGGGAGAGAAGTGCAGGATAGAGGTCGCCTAACATGCACCAATAGAGAGTCACACCTATTGTTTATTAGATCTAATTAATGATATTATGTGACAACTATTACTTTTTTTTTAGTTAAGTTAGAATAATTTTGCTAGTTTTTAGAAATTAGGGTATAAACCATATTTAGAAAAATGTATATTCAAATTCTGCATATTCTCGATAAAAAGTATGGTCAAACACATCTCTAATTTTAAAAATTCAAATTAAATAAAAAATATTTATTTAATCATATATTTATATAAAAGAGAATCATAGGCCCGCCTATGTGGCACCATCACAATCTAAAATTTCCTTTTAAATTTATTTATTACCAAAAATAGCCTTCTTCTTTCATGAAAATATGTGACTTTTATAAAAAGTTGTGACTTTTCGGAAGAGTTGCGACTTTTATGAAGAGTTGAGACTTTTATGAAAAACTGTGACTTTTATGAAAGGTTGTGACCTTTCCGAAGGGTTATAACTTTTCCAAAGAGTTGTGACATTTCCGATAAGGCACAATAAAGATTTGTTCACACTACCCTTTGTTGTTTATAAATAGAGGGATTTCCTCTCATTTTAAAACAACAAAAATTCTGAACTTCTTCTGCACAAATTAAATATCTGTGTACTTTGCTCATGTTGAGTGGCTCACTGACACTATTGTTTTTGTATCAATACACTTGTGAATAGAATCGTTCCATCCTGGGATGATCTATTTCTTTAAACATTGGGTACTAGAGGGGAATAATTTCCTTAAGGGGACACTGTGTATTCGGTGGACTCAATTTTTTCCTTTCTGTTTCATTCTATTGTTATAAATCCTGGTATTTTTTTTACCGTCATTAATTTATGCTTATGATATTAATTGGTGTTTCTGAGTACATGTTTTAAACTTTGTTGTTTATGTTTCTGTAAAGCTAGGGCTCGTTTGGTGTGGGGGATTAAAAATAATAGCGATGGGATAAGGAAATAGTGATTGGATAAAAAAAAATTATGTTGTTTGGTTGCCATGTTTGGGATAACATATCCCACCATTTATATCATAGTGATGGGATAAGTTATCCCATATACATGGTGGGATAAGTTATCCCAGGATAAATAATGGGATAACTTGTTTCCAACCAAACGACCCCCTTATTGTTATAAGTATTTGTTAGTACAAATAAAGATTATTTAATTATTATAAAATTTAATATCTCATATTGATGTTCATCTAATTTCCCAAAAATATCATATAGTAACACTACCTAGAGGATAAATTATAAAATCAAATTAAAGATGATTGATTGAAGGATGAAGAGAAAATGGTCTAAAAGCCCCCCAACCTATACCCGAAATCTCAACTACACACTCCAACTTTACGGGTGTCCTATTACCCACATGAACTTTATATTTCTCTATTTTCTACACACCTAAGTGTTGACCTGTCATGGGAGGTGTTCTCACCTCCTCTAGGCACGTTAGAAGGTTAATTTTGACGAAAAATTCCTCCTTCTCCAACGGTTATCTTCCCCACCTTTAAATAAACCATTATTTCTTCTTCCCCACCATTAACTCTTGTTCCTTTTATAAAAAAATCACAATTTCCTCTCATAATTAAGTAGGGTTTAGTTGTTAATGTTCATTTCTACTTCAAATTTTGAATTTAGGGTTTGTAATCTGCTCTAATTTCTTATTTAGGTCTCTAATTTGAATTTTGAATTTTCTCAAAATTCATCAAAAATGGCAAATGAAAACTTGAATAAGCTTTGTATGGATGAATCAGACCCAATGCTCAACGCTGTAGTGAGATGCAAACACGAAATTTTGCTGAATTTGCAAACTTCTTGGTCGAAATTAAATCCAAGAAGAAGATTTTGGTCTTGCCCATGCTATGGTATATGTGTTTTTTCTTGTATTCTTGCTACACTTTATTTTGAACGATGCTAATGTACTATTTTGGATCATTTTCAGTCTAAAAATTGCAAATTTTTTCGATGGAGGGACAAAGAAGAAGTGGATCCAAGATCAAGTTTTATCCTTCCAAGATTAGTGAACAAAATCAATGAGTTGGAGCAAGAATTATGTATTAGACAGGTTCATATTGACTACTTGAGGAACTCTAATTTGTTATTGGAGAGGAGACTCAATAGAAGGTTGAAACGGTGTAGGTTCAATAGGAAAATACTTTTGTGTATTTTGATTTGTGTTGTTGATATGTTCATCAGCAACCAGTAGTTCAAGTGCTGCATATTTGGATTTCTCTTTGATTTGTATTGTTGTTATGTTTAATTAAAATTGTCAATGTATGTGTGTCATTTTGTATCTATGATGTCAATTGAAGCTTGTATTAATATGCAACACTTCATCAACAACCAACAACCTAGTCATCCATTCATACTTCAACATAGACAACGCAACACCATTTGTAAAACACATAACCAACACAACATATGTAAGCACACCTGAATAGCCAATACAATTTGATAGACAACACAACAACCATTTTAAAACACAACATCATCATTCATTCATCAGGCTTCACATAAGGCAGAATTTACCAAACTAAAGTCATATTTACAAGGCCTCACATAAGGCAGAATTTACCTAAATAATGTCATATTCAAAGCCCTCACATAAGGCAAAATTTACCAACAAACAAAATCCAAAATAGCAGGCCATTAATGCAACATGTATGGACTAACTTAAAAGTGCTTAAATACATCAACTTCACTATAATTTCCATGGCATCTTTGACTGTGAAGCAGTGTCATTTTGACTTGAACTACTTCCCATTGTCTTCTTTCTTTGCTTCTCTCTAAGCTCATGAAGCTTGCTTGTTGAGATTGATGCTTTACCATTCCATTTCAGCTTAGTTGTATTACTTGGTGTATAACTAATGTCACCAGTTACATCAGATGATCTTGTCACTTTTGCTTGTCCAGTAGAGTAGATCTTACTACTTGGCATGCCATGCTATAGTAAAATTAGGATTATATCAATATTTAAGTTGTTTAATTAAACAAAATTAGGATTATAATTCAATATTTAAGTTGTTAACATAGATCAAAGACTCACATTCATGACTTTGAAGCCATTTGCAGCTTGGAACACACCCATTCCCATGACTCTTGGTCTTTTCTCTAGAGATGTGTTTCCCCTGCCCCTACCTCTTCCTCTTTTAGTAGTACCAGCTATTGAAGATGATGCATGATAAGTAGGAGGAGCAGAAGAGGATGCAGGAAAATTAGTAGGTAGGAGAGGTGCACTAGGTGCTACTGTTGATGTTTTTTTTTATCTTCCTCTTCCCTTTTTTAGTGGAGGCTCACCTTCTGATGGTGCTGATGGAGTTTTCTATACATATAAGAGAAAAAGTAAGTCATAAATTAAGAAAAAGTAAAAGAAGTTCAAATATTACCTTTGGTTTGCCTCTTCCCCTGCCTGAACCTATTGGTTATGCCCTTACTGATGCAGTAGGTGATGGTGCACTTTGTCTTGTTGATGATTCAACACCTTCTCTTGTTATGGCCTCTGACATGGCATATACTGCATGTCATTGCAAGTCTAGTACTAGAAAGCTTCCCAGATTTCTTAGTTTCTCCAGCTTCTTTCCTTCTAGCCTTAGGTGGCCTACCAGGCATGTTTGTGATTTCTGGTGGCTCAATAGTAGGGTTTGTAGAAGCTGGCCACATCTCCATGTTTGTGAGTGGTTCAACATAAATCCTCAAGTAAGTTTCCTTACTATAGCAATTGTCTATATAGTCATAAAGAGAAAACTTCTTAAAGTATAATGCAGCCACATCATGTGCACATGGTATGCCTCTTAACTGCCACACCTTACAAACTACAAGTTCTCCTAGCAATATCCACTTTGAGTTGACAAAGCCCTTCTTTCACTTCAAATCCAGCAACTCCATTAAACTCAATGGTACAGTCCATAGACCTACTAATGTTCTCCTCTAAAACCTTCAGAGTCATTGGAGAGAAATTACACTTCCAAGTAATTGGGAACTCCCTTAATTTGGCTATTCTTGTCATCATCTTCACTCTTATTTCTTCAAGCATAGTAATGATGGTCTTGTGTCTAGCAGCCAAGATCCATGCATTAAAACACTCAGACATGTTGTTGTCTACAGAGTCACACTTTACTTCAGTATTGAAGTAAACTTTGCACAAAAAATTAATGTTGTAGTACATTAAGTTATCCATCATTTTTTCTGGACCTAACAACTTCATCTTCTCTATATTGTTCCTTAATTGAGACTCAAATGTACTCTTAGCTATCTTCCAAAATTATTGTCTTCTTTGAAAACCCCTCCAATCCTTAGCCCAGTTAGCTAATATGTGCCTAGCACATATTCTATGTTCACACTTAGGTAATACATTTGTAATTGCTACAGACATTCCCTGCAATAGATGATGATTAGGTCACAATTACATATATAAATTGAAAATTACAAAATAACTTCACATACCTTTTGCATATCTATAATCAAGGTGAGACCTTCACCATCTCCAAGTCCCAGATCATCCCTTATGCACTTGACAAACATGGTCCATGTGTGTTTGTTCTCCTTTTCAACTACTGCCCAAGCAAGTGGCAACATCTGATTATTACCATCCCTGGCCACAACAACTAACAGTTGGCCTTTACAAACACCTTTTAGGAAACAACCATCTAAGCCTATGCACTTCCTACAATGTATCTATGCCTTCTTTAAAGCATCAAAATAGATGTAAAAACTCTGAAATATTGATTTGCCTTCTGCATCAGGTTCACCAACTTTTACAACACAACTGGTCCCTGGATTGGTCCTCAACAATTCATCGTATTCTTCCAAATTCCACAACATGATCACCCATTATATCTTTCAATACTTTAGCTCTTGCTCTTCTCACAGTAGTCTTGCCAACATGAAGTTTTAACTTTTTCCTAATCATCTCCTGCAACTAGAAGACTCTTATGTTTGGTTGGTCAGTTATTCTTTCTCTGAAGGCTTCAGATAAAAACTTTGCATTGCACAAGTAATTTCTAGTTGTCTTGTTGCAAGTATGCTTTGGATTGTAAGTTTTTATCATGAAATTATTTGTTGTCTTGTCAAGACATCCAAACAAAAGCCATGGACAACCATCTTTGCATCTAACTCTAACTTTCTTTGGCTCATTCACCCACTTCTCCACCTGAACCCTCCTTCTAACTGCATATTTAGTTACTGCTTGTTTAAATTCTTTCACATCTTTAAACACCATGCCCAGCTGCCACACAACTTTCTTTGCAGTAGGATCATGAATGATTTTTTGAGTTTTTGAACTCTTCTTTCTTGACAACTTTACCCTTCTTGATCTACCAGATTCATGTTCATCATCATTACAACACTCATCTTCATCTAACTCAAAACTATCCTCATCAGAACTTGCAAAGTAAGGCTCATCACCTCCTAGCCTTCCTTCATGACTTACTTTACCTGTTTCAGTTTCATCAAAACCTAGATCTGGTCCAGCTTCACCTACTGGTACCTCTTCATTGTCAGCTGCTACTCTTTCCCTTCTTTTCCTCCTTTGAAAACTTCTCTTTTCAGCCCTCAATTCCCTAACCTCCTCATGTACATCACTACCATACTCTTCCTCATCATCATCTCCAACTAATTCAGCTTCAGACTCAACACTATCCTCAATTGAATAATCAGAACCCTCTACTTCTTCTTTTGAGAAATTAGGCCCAGCAGGAGCAACATCTATATCATCATCAGTAGCACCATCTGCAGTAGCAGTATTGAAAGGAGGTGTGGTAGTGAAAGGAGGTGAGGTTGAAAAAGTAGCAACATGGTCCTCACTGTTTAAATGGTCTTCACCTACCCCAAAGTTAAAGTTTTCACTCTCAATAGGCCTTGTATTAAAAGCTGAACCAGATTCTCCCATATCCACATAGCTACCATTTTCTATTAACATGGGCCCCACAATTGCCTCATCAACCAAATGCCTAAAAAATACCTCCACTTCATCCCCATCTTTTAAGGAACACATCATGTCTAAAATATCCTTATCATTATCAACATCTACCAAAATGCCACTGTTAGGTGCTTTAATACTAAAGGTGCAAGTTGTACTATATCCCAATTCTCTAATGTAGTCTTTCAACTCAAAATATGACATTTTATCTACATCAACATCCAAAAATTATGTAACTTTTTCACCATTATATATTGGTTCCCCACTACTTAAATCTAACACCCCACCATGGTACCACCTTAGAGTAATCAAAGTAAACCCATTCACCTCTTACCTGAAGGCAATAAAAAAAATAGAATAGTAATTATCGACATACTCTAACCTGAGGGCAATCCAAAAAATAGAATAGTACTTAAAAACGAACAGAATACAACACATTAGCAAACGAACAGAATACAACACATTACTTAGCTTCTATATGAACATAATCTATGAACATAAATACAACACAGTAGTAGACTAGCAACTTCTCTATGAACATAATACTAAGAAGAACATAAATACAACACTCCATGAACATAATACTAAGACGAACATAATACAAAATTACGCGACTTAGACGAGAAAGGGAAAAACCTAATTTCATGAAAAATGTGGTATAATATGGTGTAAATGAACACCTAACACTATAATCGTAAACCACACATAAGATTTCACACAATGTTGCTCTTAATTTCACGAATCAGCAGAAACCCTAGGGGATAAATCACAAACTCGAAATAAGGGATAAAGAACTAACCTTTTACTAAATCAGTTGATAAACTACGAAATGAAGTTGACAATACACAGGAAAATCGTTCGATGATAGCAAATTTGTTTGATGATCACCAGAAATGCATTGCTAATGGAGAAGGATTGAAAATGAGAAAGGAGGATTTTTTTCTTTTACGTTTTAGGAGGGAATGTGGGGGGGGGGGGGAAACAAGAAATGGGAGTTGAAGAAGCGGGGGACCCAGCGCGTGGAATCACGCAGGCCTAATTATTTGGTTTATGTGTTGAGGTCAGCACTTATGTGTGTAGAAAATAGAGAAATATAAAGTTCAGGTGGGTAATAGGACACCCGTAAAGTTGGAGTGTGTAGTTGGGATTTCGGGTATATGTTAGGGGGGGGGGGTTTAGATCATTTTATCAAGGATGAATGATAAGATGATATAATTATCATTTTTCTTTACATTATTAATGTTCGTTACTACGTAATCTTGTATGTAAGACAACATAGTGTTTTAGTTTTAATGACTGATAGATTTTGAGTATTATTTTATAAATTTTGTGATATCAAATTCCCGTACAAAGCGCGGATAATTTTACTAGTATTAAAATAGGGAAAAGGGTCAAAAATACCCCTCAACTTTGGTTTATAGTTTGACTTTACCCTCGCCGTTAAAATAAAGTTAATTTTACCCCTCCCGTTACTAATTTCACCGAAATTACCCCTTATTTGACGGAATCCCCAAAATTGATCCAAATTGACCCAAATTACCCGAATTTTAAAAAAAAACCTATTCCCTATTTTTAACCCAATGCCCCGACCCCTTTAGAGGATAACCGATTCCCCTTTTACCCATTCTCTCAAATTTCCCATATAACTTCTCCTCTATTGTTCTTCATTTTTCTTCCCTCTGATTGTTCTTCCATATCAATTACTTAATTTTAGTCCTCTCTTTTCTTCTCATTCTAACTTCATACCAGGGACTTGCGGGTATACATAATTTTAGTTTAATTTCCACTTGTTTTATAAATGATTTTTCTTATCTTTAAGCTTACATTCTATTTTTTTCAGTGATTTTCAAGGGAACAAATATTGAAAATCCAGATTGTAAAAGGATTTATGCAGCACAAGCTGGTGATACTTGTGAAAGTCTTATAGAGTTTTTCAATCTGAAAGCTGAAGATTTCAGTAATATTAATCCAAATCTTAATTGTGACAACATTTTCGTGGGCGAATGGCTCTGTACCAACGACACCATCTCTACCTAATTGAATCTCATTCATGAATATGCTTATTAAGTATTAATGCATCTCTAAATTAAGATGGCAGCAAGCAAATTCTCCTCAATCGAGTTACTATTATCTAATTAAACAGTGTTTCGTATTTTTAAAATCTTATTTACGCATGGTTTAGGCGTATTCAATGGAGTTTTTGGATTCCGAAAATCGAGAAAGGAAGGAACTTGTGGAGATGAACATAGAGTTTGATTCCGAATTAGAGGGAAGAGAAATGAAGAACAATGGAGGAGAAGTTATATGGAAAATTTGAGAGAATGGGTTATCCGGGGTCGGGACATTGGGTTGAAAATAGGAAATAGGTTGTTTTTTTTTAAATTCGGGTAATTTGGGTCAATTTTGGGGATTCCGTCAAATGAGGGGTAATTTTGGTGAAATTAGTAATGGGAGAGGTAAAATTAACTTCATTTTAACGACGAGGGTAAAATCAAACTATAAACCAAAGTTCATTTTAACGACGAGGGTAAAATCAAATTATAAACCAAAGTTAAGGGGTATTTTTGCCCGAATTCCCATTAAAATAATATGAAATCCAAAAGACTATCCTAGTAGTAAAATAAAAGAAAAGAGCAAGAGGAAAAAATAAATGGCAAAAAGACTATAGAGGAAGAAGAGGGAAATATGAGCAGCCCTTGATTAATTTGAGATTACCTTTGCTCTCGCCGGCTCGTCTCTGGGTTTTTGGTTAAAACTTAAAACCCCAACGCCGGTCTTATCCTACTTGCTCTCTGCTCTTCAACTTTCTCAACCATGCCATTACTCTCCATTTCCCAATTTCATGACTAGATAACACCTTAATTATGTATGCTTCTAGTACTACCACATTCTTCACTCTTCAAAATCCATTCTTGAATCGCCATAGCCATTCCAATTACCGAATTCGCTCGAAAAAGCTCTCTTCCCATGAAGCAGATAAACCCAAAAGTCCTCTACGAATTCCTATTACTTCAGCCCCAGCTAGACTTATAAAATGTTCTATCACCCAAAAAGACAAAAACCCAGTTAGCTATGATGACCAAAATCCTCTTAAACCCATTTTAAAGCCTGTAGTGTACACATTATTCTCTATTGCTTTTGGATTGTTCCCGGTTCTCGGGTTTCAATTCCCTGCTACTGCTTCTGTTGCTGCTGCACCTCCCCCTGCCGCAGCTGAGCTGATACAGAAAACTAGTAATAAACGGAAAGATGTCCTTGAGACTAGACATGAATATTCACATTGTACTAAGAGGTTGTTAGAGACGGTTTCAGGGTTGCTTAGAGTGATAGAGGAAGTGAAATCTGGTAAAGAGGATGTGAAATGTGTGGAGGAAAAGCTAAAGGAGGTCAACATGAAGAGGAATGAGTTGCAAGAGGAGATCATGAATGGTCTCTATGCGGAACTGAGATTGTTAAAGGGAGAAAGAAATGCCTTGGTCAATCGTTCCGAGGAGATTCTTGATGTAGTGCTGAAGATTAAGAGGGAGGAGGAAAGTTTATTGAAGAAGGCTAAGGGCAATGAAAAAGATGCAGTAGTAAAGGAAAAAGTTGCAAAATTGGATGAGGAAGTGAGACAGAGTGATGAGGAATATAACAGGGTATGGGAGAGGATTGCAGAGATAGATGATGAGATTATGAGGAGAGAAACACTTGCATTGAGCATTGGTGTGAGGGAGCTTGCATCTATTGAGAGGGAGTGTCAAATCTTGGTTACGGAGTTTCTGAGGAAAATGAGGCTGCAAAGCGTTGAGAGGTAAGACATTATTAGAATTTTAGTAGCTTATACATGATTTTTTAATGTATAATAGTGCAACAGATCTTTTGTACGAGCAATGGTAGCAAAGCTTAATTAATCTAAACGATGGATATTGGCATGAATTTGGCATTGGGCCTTATTATTTTATTTGAGCAATTAGGTTCTGGGGATATCTTGGGAAGGAACTGCCCTTTGTGCATGATAATTTAGTTGGCACCTAAAACAGATGGCTCTGTTGTGAACTGATTGCTTTTACTTTCTTTTAGGATCTAACCTCCTAAATTGCTTTGGTATTTTCCAGCAATACATTATCTAGACGTTTTAATGCTTAGTTCACTGATATATTACTTGTAATTTAATTCCATCTCCAATTGTACTCGTTCCTTGGTCAGCTAATCTACTTTATGCTGGCGACTAGATAATTGACATTTAGCATGTTATTCTTGTAGGCTGTAGATATCCTTTTGTTCTTAGATGAGGTTAGTTTTGTTTACTACTATTTGTAACAAGACTTGCTATTTGATGTTGTTTGTGAGCTATATTTTCCCAATCATTTACATTGCTCTATATACTTGTGTGTCTTTGCAGCGTGCCTAAAAGCCCTCTCACTAAGCTTTCTAGATCTGAGATAAAAGAAGAATTGCAAACTGCTCAAAGACATTTGTTGGAGCAGATGGTTCTACCCAATGTTTTGGAAGATGATGACAATATACTCCTTTTTGATCAAGACTCTATGGTGTTCGGTCAGCGAATAGAACAAGCACTTAAGGACTCAAGAGAGATGCAACGGAATCTCGAGAGTCGTATTAAGAAAAAAATGAAGAGATATGGCAATGAAAAACGTTTTGTTGTAAACACACCGGTGGATGAAGTTGTCAAGGGTTTCCCTGAAATTGAATTGAAGTGGATGTTTGGAAACAAGGAGGTTGTAGTTCCAAAGGCCGTTAGCCTCCACTTGCATCATGGTTGGAAGAAATGGCGTGAGGATGTTAAAGCAGACCTCAAGAGGGATTTGCTGGAGAATGTTGAGCATGGTAAAAAATATATGACTGAGAAACAGGTAACTTTTGCTGAAATGCTTGGTTCTTCCTGCTTATGCTAGGTTGTGCACTCATCACTTCTACTTTTACTTTCTATTACTATATATCAGCACTTTGATCATTTAGCAGTAAATTAATCATCTTGGAATTCTCCTTGTTGCTCATCGCTATCGATAGCTTATCTTTTTCTCTGTAGTAAGATTTACTTTGTATACATTACCACTTTTCAGGAAAAAAGAAGTAAAGAGTTACTTTGTATCCATTTAGCTGGTGTTTCTTAGTTACTGATTTAGTCTCATATCTTGGTCTTCAATTTTGTGATCTAGAAGTTAAAGACTCGGCATTGAGTGAGGGGTTTGTACATTATAGTTTGTGGGGTTGTGGTCTCATGGATAAATAGATGCCTGTTAGGTAGGATGAGAAGGTACGATTTAGAAAACTACTTGCTTTTACATTTCAAGCTTTTTGAATGACCTGGTTATGGTATGGAAAGAGTTAGTAGTTAATTGATAGAAATATTGAGCTAAAAGGTGGTCTAGGTATTACTTTACAGGCTATTACAAGTTGCTGGCTCCTGCTATCTTTGTCCCAAGAAATTCTATTACCAGATTGGTCGTATTGATTAAAGGTACTGTATTTTGTGACTTCTCAAAAATTAAAAAAGGGAAGCAAAGTTCTGGACTTTACTTGATGGAGAATGAAAATATATTTTCAGGGTTTTTTGGGAACTTTTGAGCCTCGAGATCAACCTCGCGTTTTTGCATCTTGTAATTGACGTATTCAATTATTTCGTGATTTACATCTGGAATTTGACATAATGTCAATTGATGAGACGAGTAGTGAAATTAATGATAAGCTGAAAGTTTGGAGACATGCCCTAGAGTCTAAAGGTTTCAAATTAAGCAAGACTAAAATAGAGTACCTGGAGAGTAAATTCAGTGGCATAATGCATGAGGTGGAGATGGAAGTAAAGATCGATGTCAAGTCATTTCCAAGAGAGGGAGCTTCAAGTATCTTGGGTTTATTATCCAAGGAGACGGGGAGATTGATGATGATGTCACACATCATATGGGAGCGGGGTGGGCGAAATTGAGGTTCACTTTCGGGGTACTGTGTGATAAGAAGGTGTTGTCTAGGCTTAAGGGAAGTTCTACATATGGTGGTTAGACCCACATTGCTGTATGGGTAGAGTGTTGGTCAGTCAAGAATGTCTATGTTCAGAAAATGAATGTAGAAGAGATGAGGATGCTCGGATGGATGTGTGGGCATATTAGGAGAGATATGAGTAGGAACGAAGTTATATGGGGCAAGGTGGGATTGGCTTCCATGGCAGACAAAATGAGGGAAGTGGGGTTGAGATGATTCGGGCTTGTGAAGAGGAGGTGCGTGGATGCTCTAGTTAGGAGGTGTGAGAGGTTGTCCTAGTAGGAGTTAGGAGAGGTATAGGTAGGCCGAAAAAAATCAGGGAGGGGGGGTGGGGTGATTAGACAAGACATGACACAGCTGACTGAGGACATAACCCTAGGTAGGAAAGTAAGGAAGCCGAGGATTAAGGTAGAAGGTTAGTTGTTAGTTGAGTATTGTTGCACTTTAGGTGGGGGAGGCAGGGGGGCAAGCCCCATCTCGTCCCTATTAGTATTAGGAAATTACGTAGTTTATTACTCCCTCCATTCCATATTAACCTAAGTTTTGAGGCATTTTTCATTTTTCAAATTAACTTAATTGTTCAGTTTTCAAGACTACTTTTAGAGTGTTCTTCCAATTTTACCCTTCATTAGTTAGTATTGGAATTAGTGATTAATTAATATTTAGTTATTTTAATCATAAATTTGACAATAATTAATAAGGGTAAAAATGGAAAAGTAGGTTCAATTTATGTCTTAATCTACTTTTCTTAAAGGGCGTGAAACACCTCAAAACTTAAGTTAATATGGAATGGAGGGAGTATTCTTCAATGTGTTTTATTATCTGTTGCTTCATATGCTTTGTATTTGGATATTTTGCTGAAAATTTTTCTTCTTGCAACCCTGCTTCGATTAACTTCTCTTTTGATCCGAAGGTCTATCTAAAACAACCTCTCTACCCCACGTGGGTAGGGGTAAGGACTATGCACATCTTACCCTCCTCAGGCTCCATTTATGGGATTACACTGAGTATATTGTTGTTTTGGTTCCCTAATCTGTTGGTTCTATTTGAAAACTATATTTGCCTATAATGATGCCATTGCTTTTCTCCGTGCAAGACACCATGCTCTATCAATGGTGGCATCTGCTTTATGATGACGTCCAAATTCTTATTATAGGAAAGGATCCTCCTGGATCGGGATAGAGTGGTGGCAAAATCATGGTATAATGAAGAAAGAAATAGGTGGGAGATGGATCCTGTGGCTGTTCCTTATGCTGTGTCCAAGAATCTTCTTGAGAGTGCTAGAATCAGACATGACTGGGCTGCCATGTATGTTATGTTGAAGGGAGATGATAAAGAATATTATGTTGATATCAAGGTATGATCCTCTATCTGCACAGTGATTCCTCTTTTTGATTTAAATGTGACATTGATTTTTAACCTCATCATTTTTGTTTCAGGAATATGAAATGATTTATGAAGATTTTGGAGGTTTTGATGCCTTGTACCTGCGAATGCTTGCTTCAGGTATCCCAACTGCAGTTCAGCTGATGTGGATTCCTTTCTCAGAGCTGAACTTCCGTCAACAGTTTCTCTTGGTCACAAGACTCTGTCATCAATGTCTAAATGGATTGTGGTCTCTAAAACTTGTTTCACGTGGAAGAGACTGGATTTTGGAGAAATTCAGAAACGTAAATGATGACATTATGATGATGATTGTTTTCCCTACGGTGGAATTTGTCATCCCTTATCGGGTATTTATCATAGCCTGCACTTGACCCTGGTTTATTGTTTAATTTTCCTCCTTGTTTTTAACTGTGTTTTCAGAGCAGTCTCTTGCTGTTGTGGGTGTAGGTGAGGATGCGGCTGGGTATGGCGTGGCCAGAGTATTTCGATCAATCTGTTGCTTCAACGTGGTACTTGAAGTGGCAATCTGAGGCTGAAATGAGTTTCAGATCAAGAAAAAAAGATGATTTTCAGTGGTATCTCTGGTTTTTGATTAGAACTGCAGTATATGGCTATGTATTGTATCATGTGATTCGCTTTATGAAGAGGAAAATTCCACGACTTCTTGGTTATGGACCTTTAAGGAGAAATCCCAACCTACGGAAGCTGCAGAGAGTGGTATAGTTACCTCCTCGACTCAGCTATGTATCTAGTGTCTGGACAATTGTATGTTTCTGTTTAAGCCGTAACATAGAGCATTCTCTAATGAAGTGGGCCATAGCTTCTTTGCTATGATGTCTTAGTTATGACTCTCCCATTCATGTTTATGTGACGGGTGACCCTATATTTTTTTAGTATGTTTAAAAATATGTCCACTTTCTAAATCTAGAAACATATTAACTTTAAGTTCTTCATTTTGCCCTTAATGAAAAGCTTTTATAGCCACACACATATTATAGCATGTTTAAGACCACAAGTTTCGGAAGTACTATAGCCATATTACCATAGTATGGCATATTTAATACTACAAGTTTCAAAAGTGTGTATTTCTTTCTTAAACTTTGTGCCCAGTCAATTAGGGTTACATAAAATGAAACGGAGGGGGTAATATCTCTTTATTACAAAGAGCATTTCGTTTCTCTGCTGTTTCATACGGTGCTTTTTGTTCTATTACTAACTCTTCTATTTAAGTGGTTCTTTGCAAAAACTTATAAGTATGACACCCTTTAATTTGTTTATATATACACACATGTTTACAAAGCTTTTTATCAAGGGATTTTATTTGATCTTTCATCATTGGATGTTACTTGGATGTAGTTGAAGCTTGACTTTATTTATAAAATGTGTTTATAATTCATCCAAGGGTATGGCCTTGTCAACGAAGTGGGTTGAGAACCATGAGGTCTCCAACGGAGACAATATATATACATACATACATGTTTACAAAGCTTTTATCAAGGGATTTTGTTTGATCTTTCATAATTGGATGTAGTTGAAGCTTGAATTTATTTATAAAATGTGTTTATAATTCATCCAAGGGTGTGGCCTTGTGGTCAATGAAGTGAGTTGAGAACCTGAGACAAAAACGCTAGGTGAGTTCTTCCTATTTGTCCAAACCTTGTTGACAGAGTTACCCGGTACCTGTGCTGGTGGGAATAGCAAGTACCTCGTGGAATTAGTTGAGGTGTGCAGGAGCTGGCTCAGACTCTAGGGTTGTAAAGAAAATGTGAATTCAAAATTTCAGGCTCCCATATGGAGAAAAACCTAGTTCGTACCAGTAAATTGTGCTGATATTTAGAGTGCTGAGGATCTTTTGTGTGATGTTATCTCTGTTGTCACCTTTGAACAGGAGTATATCATCTTCTTCACTCTCATTTAAGTATCTCCTTTCCTTTCTTTTTGTTGTTGTTGTTGTTAACATATCAAAAGGAAACGATAAAAGATAGTAGACAAGTTTGGGATCTTTTATTTCGATGATGGGACAAGAGCCTATATAGTCGAATCTTTGAAATATAAGAATTGTATTAAGGATGCATGCAATGTGGTGGGACAAATAGGAATGTTGATAAAAGGTTTACATACACTTGTTTTGTTCACGTGATCAAGGGTGAAATAGAAGTGACATTGAGTTTCCGACGAGGATACTTCTAATTATGTAGCAAATACTCTAGAATTTCTTTTCTAAGGGCCTTTGATTGGCTTATCAAAATCTTTTCTGATTGTTTTTTTTTTTTGAGAATGGTAAAGTTGTATTCATCAGCAATGAGGGTATGCTGGCAACCAAACAAAAAAACATTCAAAGGCCAAATAGTCATGAATACAAAGAGCCTATGAAATCTACTAACTGATCTACTTCATATATACCCTCTTCTTTACACCAAAAATATAGAGTATTAATGCAGTTTTCTTTAACTTTCTGCATTGGGTTAGTAATATTCTTAAAGCACCTATTGTTTCTTTCCTTCCAAATTGACCACCATATGCAAGATGGAACTAGATTCCACCATTTTTTCTGTGTTTTACTCCCCCCTCTTCTCATCCAACAGTTTAGTAGGTCAGCAGTATGCTCAGGCACCACCCAAGGATCTTGAATAATG
>JAJOOF010002455.1:0-23592 GCA_029582545.1 Solanum lignicaule | reverse complement strand
AGCAGTAAACAACAAAAGCAAGAATAACACACCAATAAACAATAAATAAACCAAAGAGATCATCAATCGAAGAAAATGTCAAGCCAAAAATAGAAAAATGGAAAGAAAATTGGAGAAGCAAACAAGGAGTAAATTAACTGCTAAGAAAAGACAAAATATAAAACTTCAACCTCTACGATAAACAATAAGAAAGAGAAAAAAGGTTATTGGATTTGTACATTTTTCGAACCAGATTTATGAATACAACAATATAAATGGAAAGCATGAATAGACCCATCAACAAATATACATGAATAGACCCCAAATGTAATAAAATAAAGAGGAGAGGGAAGAGTAGAGTGATATCACCATGAAAGGAGAGTGATGGGGAGGGTAAAGTCTTGTTTGTCGGAGCTACGGAGTTGTTGTCTCGTTGTGCTCATCGGAGCTTGGTGGTCCGACAGTGGCTTGTTATTCCTCCATTTGCAGTAGGTTTTCGGTGGTCTGGAGGTGTTATTGTTCACTGGAAAAAATGGGAAATGAAGGCGATTATTCGCCGGATTTCGCTGCTGGTCGAAGAAGAGGGTTTAGGATGGTGGTATCGCCGGAAGTGGAGTGTTGTTGGCTGTTTTAAGGCGGGTTTTAGGTGGCTGTTTGGTCGGAGCAAATCGAACAGGGGTGGATCTGGTTTGGCTTCTGGTTACTGGTCAGAAAAAATGGAGTTTGCACTGTTTCAGGTGGTCAATTGGAGAATGGAAGTGGTCGTTTGGTTTTTCTGATGGTTGTTTACTGGTTGGAGCTGGTTTGTTGGGTGGAGGCTATGAGAGCATATAGGAGGAGAGAAAAATTAGGTTCTTTCTTCCTAACCTAAATATTTTTCACCACACTTGACCTAATAGACAAACTATTCTTTATATATGGAGTTGATAATTACAATATCACTATTTTAAAATGGTGGGTCAAAATTACCGGTTAATAAAATATTTGTGTATGAAATATTATATATATCAGAATGAATTTTTGGGTTGTGCAAAATATCAAAATAAATACTAACAAATGTAACAGATAAAAATGAATATTAAAAAAATATAATGAACGTAACTAATGACATATAAAAATACAATTTTAAAATTAACTGATAAAAATCTTAAATTTTAATAAATAAGGATAGTTATCGATAAATTTATTTAAAATTATAAAAAAATTATTTTGAACTATTAAATAAATAAAACTTAAAAGTTACGAATTTTGAAAATGTTAGGCCAAAATTGGGTGTCAACAGCTATCCATTTCGTTGGATATGATTGATGAAAAAAATTGTGAACAACGAAAATTGACAAACCAGATTTTGGTCGAACACATGACCTATATATAAAAGTGTGGTTGGAATGTGGTGAAAGTCGGTCCTGGACTTGCCTCCGAAAGGTTTTACGCTTTGTTGCATCCTTGTTGAGGTAGTCCGCACCTGTGACTTAATTGAGAATACATCCTCTTGGATGTTCTCGAAAAAACAAAGATGAAACTCATTAGTAGAGACAAAATTACAGGAAAAAGGTAGCATCTCTTACTATACGACAAATGAAGATGATCCATTGGTATGATAAAAATGAATGTCCAATGGTAGGACAAATGAAGATGAGGATCCATCGGTAGGATTTTGAATGTATGTCCATCGGTAGGACGAATGAAAAAAGATGATCCATCGGTAGGATTTTGAATGTGTGTCCATCGATAAGACGAATGAAAAAAATGATCCATCGGTAGGATTTTGAATGTATGTCCATCGGTAGGATTTTGAATGTATGTCCATCGGTAGGACGAATGAAAAAAGATGATCCATCGGTAGGATTTTGAATGTAGGCCCATCGGTAGGACGAATGAAAAAAGATGATCCATCGGTAGGATTTTGAATGTATGCCCATCGGTAGGACGAATGAAAAAAGATGATCCATCGGTAGGATTTTGAATGTATGTCCATTGGTAGGACGAATGAAAAAAGATTATCCATGGGTAGGATTTGGAATGTATGTCCATCGGTAGGACGAATGAAAAAGATGATCCATCGGTAGGATTTGGAATGTATGTCCATCTGTAGGACGAATAAAAATTCTTTCAACGCAAGTCTCCTCCGACTAGAACGCGAAATAGATAGGGTGCACATCCTTCACCTCCGAATAGATGTGAGTTAAATGCAAATATCTTTCAACGCAAGTTTCATTCGACTTGAACATTGAATAGATAGGGTGCACATTCTTCACCTCCGAATAGATGCGACTTCAATGCAAATATCTTTCAACGCAAGTTTCATTCGACTTGAACATTGAATATATAGGGTGCACATCCTTCACCTCCAAATAGATGCGACTTAAATGCAAATATCTTTCAACGCAAGTTTCCTTCGACTTGAACATTGAATAGATACGGTGCGCAGCCTTCACCTCCAAATAGATGCGACTTAAATGCAAATATCTTTCAACGCAAGTTTCCTTCGACTTGAACATTGAATAAATATGGTGCTCATCCTTCACCTCCGAATAGATGTGACTTAAATGCAATGGTCTTTTCGGCGAATGAAAATGCAATGGCCCTCTTGGCAAATGAAAAATGCAATGGCCCTCTCGGCAAATGAAAAATGCAATGGTCCTCTCTGCAAATGAAAAATGCAATGACCTTCTTGGCAAATGAAAAAATGCAATGGCCCTCTCGGCAAATGAAAAGTGCAATGGCCCTCTCGGCCAATGAAAAATGCAATGGCCTTCTTGGCAAATGAAAAATGCAATGTCCCTCTCGGCAAATGAAAAATGCAATGGCCCTCTCGGCAAATGAAAAATGCAATGGCCCTCT
This sequence comes from Solanum lignicaule, assembly GCA_029582545.1. NCBI lineage: Eukaryota > Viridiplantae > Streptophyta > Magnoliopsida > Solanales > Solanaceae > Solanum > Solanum lignicaule. The sequence goes on along the minus strand of JAJOOF010002455.1, from coordinate 20,769 downwards.
CGGCAAATGAAAAATGCATTGACTCAATCATTGTTCACTGTAACGAGTGGATGGCTCGATGGTTGTCCCACTGTAATGAGGTGGATGACTCGATGATGTCCAACTGTAATGAGGTGGATGACTCGATGATTGTCCACTGTAACGAGGTGGATGGCTCGATGATCTGTCTTGAAAGTGTCATCGCCTCAATGCTTTCACCTGTTCCTATACTTGAAAATGACAATTAGTATACACAATGTCGCCTTAGCTAGCGACTTAGTCAAGAAACCTTGAGGAAGATTCTTAAAAAAAAAATGTGTACAAAATGCCTGATGACTTCGACACACGTGAGCAACCAACATTTTATTCTTGACCATTTTGTGTTTTTTGTGATTCATGTCTTATTGGGGATTTGTACGAGGAGTTATTGGCTCGCCCTGACAATGCTGAAGATTTGCAAGTTGACTTTGAAGTTCAAGCGATGATGGATCATTTGGAGTTGACTATCAAGTTTTAACAATTTTATTGGAATTTATAAGGTCTTCTTCAAAAATTATGTCCCAGTTAGAACTTTTTGGCAAATCTCAAAATGATCTCCATTATTGATTTGTTGGAGATACCACCTTTATTGTGAATTTTTGAGATATTCTCAAAAATTCTGTTCCATTTTATATCACAAGGTGAAAAGAAAATCACACTGGGTATATTACCGAGCCATCGTGGCGCCTACATATGCTGTTGAGCCAGGAATCAGGTCAAATGTAGTTTCAATCCTGTAAATGATGAATACTGCAAAGAATCTGAGATAAGATCGTCAGTAGAAAATGTACAATATGAACATAATGAAATAGGAAAATAATATTCCCTGCGATATTCAAAGCTTAAAGACAAGATATATCACATTTTTTGGACGAACAATCTAATGAAGTAAAATATGTGTCTCACACTGACAAGATTAGCCTAATGACATTTTTTTTTATAATGAATAACCCAAAAAGGAAAGACAAAGTCTTTTTTTTTCTTTAATGGAAAGAATAAAAGAAAAAATTTTGAAAAAATATTAAAGAGTGAATGTTTGCTCACCCCCCCCCCTTTTTGAAATATAAATAAAATAAAGAGACAGTCAAATCTTGACTACAATTGGTACCAGGAGTTAGGATCGCATGTAAATCTTCTTCTTTTTTTTTAACTAAGATTGAATTCAAGGTAACTCGCACAACTTGAAGTGGTACCTCAAACATACTTAAGTATCAACAAGATTTATTCATCTTTCTTCAAACAATGATTTGAATTGTACCAATCCTCATATTTCAAGTGCCCTCACAAAAAGAAAGTCTTATTTCACACATATTTAAAACATATTATTTAAGGACATTTTTTTGAAGTGCACTCACACTCACAAGAATGTTCAATGCATGCAACTGTGATACCATATGCTTGGCCCTTATGTAAATCTCCACTAATATAAGAACATTTGGAATGAGACCATGTAGGACTTGTTATTGGCTTGTAATGTAGGCTTAGGGACGGGTAGGATATTTATTTGGGATAAGACTGACTTAATTCCTTCTTGAGCGTCATAGTGAACTTGTGCTTTTGATGATTGATACACCTTTGATGTCTAATCCTCTTTATTGTCCCCCTTTTTTTTTACTTCTTTTGAATTCTTATTTGTTGGAACTTTTCCTTTTTTCACCCCTTTGTTTTGAAGTTTTCTCCTCTTTTATTGGAGTTTTTTCCTTGTCGTCTTTCATTGATGTTGTAGGGGTGTATTTGTCTTTATTTATTTCTTTCCTTCTTTTTTTTTTTTTTTTTCTGGAAGTCATTTTTTGCTTTCTTGACTTTGGGGGACTTTGTATCTTTTGCCTTTGGCAACTTCAAACATGGATCTTCTTTTATAATTTGCACATCTTCGGCGCGCTCAAGAAGGTTGGGCCAAGAGAGGGATAATGCATGTAAGCACTCAGAAGGGCAATGGCTAAGATGTGGTTGTCCAAAGAAAGGCTTCAGGCTCAAAGTGGGGAAAACTAGGGATTAATGTCATTTGTTAGGCTTTGAAAGGCACAATCGGGTCAAAGAAGGCCTACAATCCTTTCCCAAACCAAACATAACTCAGAATTTCGCCTCAATAAACATTCAAACCAAGTTCTAGATCAACAGTGCAATGCTATTGAATTTTGATCTAAAAGCTCACCACACAATGCACATGAATCATGAGGTTGGTTTTATTCTTATCTTGAATGCATGCATGAGAATTTTCAAGCATAAAAAAAGTATAAATGAGAGGTACCAAAAGAATATATGGTGTACCACAAAGTCTTCCTCTTCATCATATCAAATATTTTTACATGCTCCTAACTGCATTGGTCCCATTTGAGCTGAAGTCATGACTCTTTTAATATGTACAAAACGTTTTTTTTTCAAAGAATGAATACCGAACCCAAGAAGGGCTGCCTATGTATCTCATCGAGATGAGAATCAGGTGTGCGTAGTTCATGAAGATATGTCTTTAAAAATATGCACAAACTATTTGATTTTTTTATTTTTTATTTTATTTTGAATTTAAAAGAATGAATACCAAACCCAAGAATGGTTGCTTACGTATCTCACCGAGATGAGAGTTAGATTCGCGTAGTTCGTGCATTTATGACTTTGAACATATGCAAATAAACTATTTGAATCTTTTTTTTTCTTCTGAATTTAAAAGAATTAATACCGAACCCAAGAAGGGCTGCCTACGTATCTCACCGAGATGAGAATCAAGTTAGCGTAGTTCGTTCAGATATGACTTTGAACATATGCACAAAAACTATTTGAATACTTTTTTTTTGCTTAATTTAAAAGAATTAATACCGAACCCAAGAAAGGCTGCCTACGTATCTCACCGAGATGAGAATCAGGTTAGCGTAGTTCGTGCAGATATGACATAAAACAACTTTAGAATTTAGAAAAACTCGGAGCGATTTCTTGTATCCTCTTAACTGTCGACCTTTGTACTGCATGTTGAATGTGGTCTCTCATTTTTCTTACAGTAACCACTTGTTGTATTTATTTCTTTAGTATCTCTTGGAACTATATCTTCTCCCAATTATCCACGAGAACCAAACATTGTTATGAACATCCCCGACTGTCGTCGGGGATGGTTTTCCTGCAAAAATATTAGACATATGTGAAAGCAGAGCCAACATGTAAAAATAATGAAAAATAAATGAGTGTGACCTCATAATGAAAGACTCCCCTGATTTATGTTTTTAACTTGAGATTAATGTCTTGTGAAATATAAACACTTGAACTTCGCGAATCCTCTTGTCCCTTGCAACTTTGGACGAATAATGACTTATAAATTCTGACATAAATCAATCTCTCGCTTAAAAAGAAGATAAACTCAAAAGATAAAAGTGTTAATTTGTATTCATAATGAATAATGCAAAATATCACAAAAAAAAATAAAAATTAATTAAACACATAAGCACTACTTTGATTGAAAACAAACTCAATTATATCACATAACATATAAACAATAATTGCGCGTCTTATACAATTATGTGACCCTTTTGTGCCAAGGGTAGGCTTATCGATCTGAAGGATGTATTACGTTATTTGACAACATTGTCCAAAAATCTGAATTTATACAAACTTTATGAATAAAACTGAATGGGGATACATAATAGGAAAAAGAGGATACAAATAATCAGTCCCACGCAGAGGTACAATCCTATGTTATGCCTCCATGGACGGTCCTTTTGTTTGATTTCTTTTCATCTTTAAATGGCAACGTCTTCAGATGCAATTATAATTTGATCCTTCTTTGACTCAAACAAACTCTTAAACTCCTTACCCGAAGGGACATCGTTTTGCCAACTGACGTATACATCCTTCAAATTTAACACATAAACATGAGTGTCTTTTATTGACCAATGGGCCAAATAGACACGAGGTAGACTTCTAATGAGCCCAACACGCCTTGGGTGCTGGGTCGACTTAGTTCAAAATGCACTAAATTCGGGATTTGGTTTCGCTCTACGCTAGTTGACTAAGAGTGGTTTTTGAAAGACCGGGAACCCAAGTGGACAACTTAGGCTGGAACTCACGACAACCATTGGACGCATGACGAACCAATAAATTGTTGATCATTTCGAAAAAGGGTTGAGTATAAAAAAATCCGGCTGCGGTTCTGCAAAACCGTTCTTTATTATACTATACATACAACAAAAAATGCCATGAAATGCAATGACAGTTATATACAGTTTAAACAAATAATGAATAAATAACAAGTATAATATACAAATAATCAACAAAATATACAAGATATATTGAATAAATCAATAAAGGAATAAATCCTCAATTTGAAAAAGTGAACTCATAATGGTTAGAACCTCCATTATCCCCAGCGTAGTCGCCATTCTGTTTACATCCTTACTCTATTCAAAAAGGGCGAAACGTCGCGGTGACTCAAAAAATAATGAATTAAGTCAATTTTATAAGAATTTTAAGAATAAATGAATTTTAAAGGAGTCGCCACCTTATTTTAGGAAAAAAAACTAGGAAACCATTAAGTGATCTACGAAATCAAGATATTCTAGGTAAGGGATTCAAGTTATTCCGAAGGAAAGGGATTAGGCATCCTTCGAAATTCACAAATGTATGTCCCGACTGAATTCATTTTTTACAAATTGAGGATGAGAATAAAATAATGTACAAAATAATAAACATGCAATATACACAAGTAATATGATAAAACAATAATATAGGAATCGGCCTAAATTTGCCTATCGTCAATAATATACAATATAAATAGGAGTATAATTCGAAACTAATTCGAATAACTTCAATAGGAAGCACCTCCGGGTACCTGTAAAGACACTTAGTAAAAGTGTTAGTTATAAATAAATATGAATAAAAATAAATGAATTAAATATTAATTTAAAAATAAAAATCCGTCTTATTAACATGGGGAGGCCTCGAAAACCGACGGAGAGCTTTTTTCATTGGCCATTTTTAACAAATAAAATATATAAACTTAAACTAAATCTCCGTCTTTAAAAATGGAGAGGCCTCGAAAACCAACGGAGAGATTTTTTCATTGGCCATTTTTAACAAATAAAATATATAAACTTAAACTAAATTTCCGTCTTTAAAAATGGGGAGGCCTCGAAAACTGACAAAGAGATTTTTTCATTGGCCATTTTTAACAAATAAAATATATAAATTTAAACTAAATTTCCGTCTTTAAAACTGGGGAGGCCTCGAAAACCAACGGAGAGATTTTTTCATTGGCCATTTTTAACAAATAAAATATATAAAATTAAACTAAATTTCCGTCTTTAAAAATGGAGAGGCCTCCAAAATCGACGGAGAAATTTTATCATTGGCCATTTTTAAACATAATGTCAATCGAAAGACAAACAAATAAAAGAGACAAAAGATTATCTAAAAAATAATAATTATAATAATAATAATTGCAAAGTAACAACTAATGTGGCATATTGCCTTAAACTCCAACACTACTGTTAAGAATTAAAAAGATGCAAAAATTAAATGGAGCTAATTTACAAAATAACATGAAGATAACTATGTTGTAAAACAGAGACAAAAAGAAAAAAAAAAAAACCAAAGAAGTCATTAGAGAAAATAAAAACAAAAACAAACATTTCCAATCAAATCTCAGTCAACTAACAATACATTTAACAAAAAGTCTTATAAGCATTTCGAACTCATTTGAATCGGAGTAAAAATTAACAAAATGATATATTTAATAACGAAAAATTCTGAACAATTTAAATCAGTCCATGAACAGCAGTAAACAACAAAAGCAAGAATAACACACCAATAAACAATAAATAAACCAAAGAGATCATCAATCGAAGAAAATGTCAAGCCAAAAATAGAAAAACGGAAAGAAAATTGGACAAGCAAACAAGGAGTAAATTAACTGCTAAGAAAAGAGAAAATATAAAACTTCAACCTCTATGATAAACAATAAGAAAGAGAAAAAAGGTTATTGGATTTGTACATTTTTCAAACCAGATTTATGAATACAACAATATAAATGGAAAGCATGAACAAACCCATCAACAAATATACATGAATAGACCCCAAATGTAATAAAATAAAGAGGAGAGGGAAGAGTAGAGTGATACCACCATGAAAGGAGAGTGACGGTGAGGGTTGAGTCTTGTTTGTCGGAGCTATGGAGTTGTTGTCTCGTTGTGCATCGGAGCTTGGTGGTCCGACAAGGGATTTTTATTCCTCCATTTGCAGTAGGTTTCCGGTGGTCTGGAGGTGCTAATGTTCGCTGGAAAAAATGGGAAATGAAGGCGATTATTCGCTGGATTTCGCTGCTGGTCGAAGAAGAGGGTTTAGGATAGTGGTGTCGCCGGAAGTGGAGTGTTGTTGGCTGTTTTCAGGCGGGTTTTAGGTGGCTGTTTGGTTGGAGCAAATCGAACAGGGGTGGATCTGGTTTGGCTTCTGGTTACTGGTCAGAAAAAATGGAGTTTGCACCATTTCAGGTGGTCATTTGGGGAATGGAAGTGGTCGTTTGGTTTTTCTGATGGTTGTTTACTGGTTGGAGCTTGTTTGTTGGGTGGAGGCTATGAGAGCATATAGGAGGAGAGAAAAATTAGGTTCTTTCCTCCTAACCTAAATATTTTTCACCACACTTGACCTAATAGACAAACAATTCTTTATATATGGAGTTGAAAATTACAATATCACTATTTTAAAATGGTGGGTCAAAATTACCGGTTAATAAAATATTTTTGTATGAAATATTATATATATCAGGATGAATTTTTGGGTTGTGCAAAATATCAAAATAAATACTAACAAATGTAATAGATAAAAATGAATATTAAAAAAATATAATGAACGTAACTAATGACATATAAAAATACAATTTTAAAATTAACTGATAAAAATCTTAAATTTTAATAAATAAGGATAGTTATCGATAAATTTATTTAAAATTACAAAAAAAATTATTTTGAACTATTAAATAAATAAAACTTAAAAGTTACGTATTTTGAAAATGTTAGGCCAAAATTGGGTGTCAACACCATCAATCCTTGGAATTGGATCCTTATTATTTACTGTGACCTTGTTCAATTGTCGGTAATCAATACACATACAAAGTGAACCATCCTTCTTTCGAACAAATAACACCGGAGCACCACATGGTGAGATACTAGGTCTAATTAAACCCTTATTCAAAAAATATTTCAATTGATCCTTTAACTCCTTAAATTCATCCGGAGCCATACGGTAATATGGAATAGAGATAGGTTGTGTATCTGAAAGTAGGTCAATAGCGAAGTTTATATCCCTTTCAGGAGGAATACAAGGAAGATCATCAAGAAACACTTCCAGAAACTCATTAACAATCAGAACTAACTTAGGAGTAGGGGTTTCAGAATTCGTATCCGTAACCCAAACAAGATGATAGATTCGTCCCATAGAAATCAATTTCATAGCCTTTAGGAAAGATATGAACTGACTCATAGGCGCTGAATTTCCCCTTTTCTATTCTATGATAGGCTCATTCGCAACTTGAAATGTGACCAATCAGATCCTACAATCTATGGAAGCATAAAAAGAATAAAGACAATCCATCCCAATAATAACATCAAAATCTAACATATCTACAATATCAACATGAGTGACTCTATGAGAAACTAAAATGGGACAATTTCTATAGACTCTTTAGCAACAATGAAGCCACCAACAGGTGTAGAGACTAAAAAAGGTTCTAAAAGAATTTGGGCACTAATATCGAATCTCATAGTCAACAAATATGATGTAGCATCGGGATCATGCAAAGTATTTGAATCAAGATAAAATACTTTCAACATACCGATCACAACCTATGGAGAACCCTCGTGATCATATCGAGTTCGAAGAAAATAAAAAATTGTTATAATGATGAGCACTACCCAAACAATAACCACTAGGCTGAGCTTTCCAACCATCATATCCCTTGTCAATTCTCTATTGACAATCCCTGAACCTATGACAACTCTTCCCACAACCTTTTAAATATCTATCTCGGCTAAGCATTTTCCCGAGTGACTCCTACCACACTTTTGGCAAGCGGGAACCAAAGATCCACTAGAACCACCTCCTTGAGGATTAGGGTTAGACATCCTATATTTTTTAAGCTTTGGTTCCGGAACATCAAACGAATTTAGACCGGAGAAAATTTGTTCAAATTGAGGACATCCATGTCCGTCGGACCTAGATTGAGAGAATTTACCATCACCCATTCTTGCCCTCTTTAAATCTCTAGTCTTCTCCTTTATCATTTCTTCTTTAATTTGTTGGTCATGTATCATCAAATGGGAGATGTCCATATCCTTAATGAGAATTTTGGTTTGGTACTCTTTGATCACTATTCAGACATACCCAATACAAACTTACTCATCCTTGCACTAGAATTAGCAACCATAGTAGTAGCATACTTCAAAAATTGAGTGAACTTAAATGCATACTCTTTCACACTCATATTACTTGTTGAAGATTGATGAACTGAAGCATTTTAACTTCCCTTATTTCAAAGGGAAAGAAACGATCAAGAAAACCCCCTTTGAATATCTTCTAATTAAGAGGACCCACATCAATGGACCTTTTTCTCTTCCATTTTTGTCAAACCAAACTTGAGCAACACCATTGAGTTTGAAAGCGGCCAAGACCACCTTTTCCACAGGTGTCACATCCATGATGTCCAAAATCTTGTGTATTTCCTCTATGAACTCTTGTTGATCCTCATCCACTTTTGACCCATGAAATTATGTAGGATTCATCCTTGTGAAGCCTCTTACCCTTATTGTTGTCGTAAACCACAATTGGGTTCACGGGATAAATAACCTTTCTATTAGCTTGGACAATCATAACTTGAGCCAACACTTGGAAAGTGGCTCTTAGCGCGACATGATTCACTTGCTCGCCAAAGGATCGACCGAAGCTTGAGGAACCTCGGGCTCCAAATTGCCATCAATATTTCTTATTTTATTAGCACTTCAAGGAGGCATTTTCTGAAAAACATTGGACAAGAGTTACGAGAAAGAGCTTTATAGAGTTCAACTCTATCGCACAACATTAGAGTAGTGAAAAAAGTGAAGTTTCCTCAATACCTTGTAGCCTCTTATTCATAAATGTGGTGTGCTTCACACTCATGAACAAGACGCTACTCGACGTGGCTCGTCAGACATCCTAGGACATTTCTAAAACCTGATGCTCTAAATACTAAGTTTGTTACAACCCAAAGTTCCCTAGATGTGACATGGAAAATAAGACCCTAAGAGGTCCTAAACAAGACACTTAATATAAGCATGATGTAAAGAAATACAATAAAAACAAAATACAAACTAACATAAGTCTCAAATTTTAGATGACTTAAAAGATAACAATAGATTACATAAGAGAATGCACGGAATACCATCTATATCTGAAAACACCTTCTAGTAATCATATCGTGACTAGGACGAACCCCTAAGTCACGAACAATGTCTGAATCTAAAATATTAGAAAATAGTAAATTGACAATGGCCTTGCCCTTGAACTATGAAGATTCACCAATCCAAGTACTAAGTTGAGAAATCCAACTAACCACGAGTAGCTAGAGGAGCGTCGCATCCTATATTTTAAACAATATAGGAATAATATGCATCAGTACTTTGAATGCAGTGAATATGGGGAAATATATATAAAAATAAACATGATAATATAGCTAGATTGAAATATGATATGCATTACCAAGTAAAATACAGTAAAGCCTTTATGTGAGATTCATAAATTGTGGTCAAGGTCAATGCATATTAGAAATCATAACAAAAGCTTACATAAAACCATTGAAGAAAACATAGTTCATTTGTGGGATATTTACCGTTAAACGATTAAAAACCATGTGAGCTATAACATGTAATTCAGTGTAACCCTCACATTGAAAATAGAGTGTTCTACTTGCCAAGGTAAGGACATCATAAATTCTTTCATACTGAAGTGGATCCACTAGCTTAGGTCATTTAAGACAATTCTACGGGGGCACGTAGTTTGGGACAAGGGAATTGCTACTAAAGACCAAACCTTTACCACCAATAAGGCCTCTAGTACAAAGTCCTCCCAGTGCTAAGAAAAATACCAATGAAATAGACATAGTCATAATCATATAAAAATACTTTGAAATGCAATAATCAAAAGACTACTAATCCAATTATAAGTTCATAATTATAGAATAACTCCTTTCAAAACCATGATTTCATAATAGTTCATTAAGAGACTTACCTATCTAAGCATCTAAATCATAATTTCCATTCAAATGTGAGAAAATCATTCACAAACCATTTATAGTTTATCTTAAAGCATGTTTTAGTAAAAAATCGTAATTTTCATAAAACATGCATAGATTCATAATCATAATTCATAGTTTCATAATCATAGTAAAAGCAATAAGGGATGGGTTAATATGAAGTCAATTGGAAAATATGTAATTGAATCTAATCATGTATAATAAGATTGAATATAAGTAATTGAATCTAATCATGTATAATAAGATTGAATATAAGCAATTGAATTATAAGAAATTTAACCCATAAAGATCTGCATAAAACCTTAAGAGAATTGGTTGACATTGTATTGGAGATTGAGATTCCTTTAGAACCCAATGGATGAAAGGAACCTATTGCTGAAGTTCCTACATACCTTGGGTAATCAAGGCCCTAGAAATGTAGGAAGAGACCTTGAAGCTTGAAGAACCATAGATATCCTTGAGTGTTTTTGGGAGAGAATTTAGAGAATGGGTTTAAGGGATTTGAGTGAATGAGATGAAATAGGAGATTTTTTGAAGAGTAAAAATAGTTATAGGGTCAAAATGACATAGTTTATGGGTTAAATGGGTAGGCAATGACTAAAGCACCATTAATTAAAAATAGGGATACAATATCTATAGTTAGACTTACGGTTTGTAAGGTTTTCTATGGGTAGTCCTACTCAAATGTAGAATTATTATTAGAACTCATTAAACATTTAAAAAAAACTCAAATCATGTTCCACAAGTGTTTTCCATGACCCATAGAGCTTTCTATTAATCGTAAAGGGACTCGTAGGAATTGCACCAGCACACACTCCTGCACTTTCCTTTCCAATGTAAATTTTCAATTTTTTGGGGTATTACACCAATGTACGGTCCATAAAATGTTGAATGACTTGTAAACCAAGCTCGTCTCTTTCAGGCTGAAATTCCAAGATTATAAACTTGATGTATTGATCAAGTTTATGACCTATAAAATATTTTATTAACAATAAGCTTAACTCGTAGATCTTAGACCAGTTGTCCTTTTTTGGAAGTTGGTCAATGACTATCATATATGGTCCATAATTCCTTTCATAACCCATAGATGAAGATCATAAAACAAAATCTACAAACTTAGAATTTTTCTGATGTTCTCTTAATTTGATTTGAGATAGAAACTTTTGAAGTGTTACACTAAGTCATCCCTTGGATGGTTTATGAGTAAATATTGATATCCCTTATGGAACCTGATGTTAGACTTGATGTTGATGAAAAAGGGTAAACTTTGATGGTCATCCTTGCGGAATTAGTTGTCATACTTTACCGGAACAACTTGAAGTAAATATGATGGTCTTCATAGTGACAAATGAACTTGAAACTAAACATGATGGACCTCACAGAGACAACATCATCTTCTAGTGGATGAACTTGAAAGTAAAATGATCTACCTCACAATGAAAAACATTATCCTTCATCCATTGAATGTGAAAAGTTAATATGATAGCCCTTGCATAAACTATTCATCCTAAACCAAAAGAAATTGAAACTAAGTATGATGATCGTCACAGTGACATACATCATCTTCCATCGGATAAACTTAAAAGTAAATATGATGGCCTTCAAAAAGTTAGATATCATACTCCACTAGATAAATATGAAAAGTAAATGTGACATAGTATGGGTATGGGAACCACTTTTCATCAAACTGACCTTGGTTAGAAGTTTCAACATGTCCATTTAGTCTGGCATATTGAATTTCAAGGAGTATCATATCTAGTTTGCTTGCACAGGATTTTGAACAAATCCTAAGCAACTCATCAAGTATTTTCAAGTTGCACAAAACCAGCTGATGTGCATCAGTTGGTGCATCCACTTTTTCTCTTCTTGTTCAGGGGCTGCTGGTCGCATATACGGTGACCAATGGACTTGGTCTTTGCATTTGTGAGGCCTTTTTTATTTTTGTGGAGGCTTTGGGGTTTGGTATTCAAGATCGGAGGCTAAGAGAAATATTTGTGAAGGTTGGGGGGGTTAACCTTCGGTTTTCGTAGTCCTAGCTTCACATTCGTGAAGGTCTCTTATGTCTTCTCTTTTAAAAGTTAATTTTAGAGTATTACATCTCTGTTTTGGGAGATTACAAGTGTTGTAGGTTCAAAATTAATAGGGTTTTATATTGGAGTGTTAAGAGGATTTTGGGGGCATTAATTGGAGGCAAATTTAATCCACAAGGGGTATTCCTAGTTGGCTTACCTATTGTTGGATTATGTTAGGTTCCATCATGACTCGAGTTTCGAATAATGACAAGCTTGTATTACAGATCTTGGTTCGCCGGTGTCGCTTATACAGAGCTAATGTCTGGTACAGTTCAACTAATTGGTGCGGAGATATTCATATTCTATCTTCGAGGAGCTATAAGACATATTAAAGAAGATTATCTCTTTTGAATCATTTTCATGCATTGTGTATCTTGTTTGGTTACTAGAATCTTACTTTTTTCACTTTTCGATAGAGTGGGTCGCACGTGCGGCTCTATGGCCAGTGGTGATGCACTAGGGCCAATTGTTAGAGCCTTAGCCAGGGGAGGTAAACAAACTTTAGTTCATGCAAAGAATGCATCACAAGTCTGAGATAAACAAAAGACTCCATAGCCAGTGGCGGAGCATCCAACAGCTCCAGCACAGCCACCACATAGACCAACTGTGGCTCTAGACTTGTAGATGGCTATTGCTAAGCTATTAGCCGTATTGGGGGGGGGGCTGCAGTAGGCCCCAACTCTAACTGCACCAGTACCGCAGGATCAACTTACCATAGTAGCTCCACAAGTGTAGGTTACCCCAGCACATGCCATTTTCTAGCCAGCTAATGTAGTTAGGGCTATGCCTTTAGAGGAGTAGAAGATGCTTAGATTGTTCTTAAGATTGTCACCTTCGAGATTTTTTGGGTCTATTGGAGAGGATATCCATACATTTTTGGCTACTTATCCTGAGTGACATTACAATTTTGGGCCGGTGGAGTCAAAAATACTCTAGTTCACAACATATTAGTTTGATGGGCCAGCTAGGTAGTGGTGGCACATATTTATCAGGAGTAGACCATTAGGTCACCTCCATTTTCATCGACGTAGTTTTCAGAGGCATTTTTAGCGATTCATACCACGGAGCGTTAGAAAATGACTTCATGACCAGTTTTTCATGTTTGAGTAGGGATCCATGACCGTATATGAGTATGAGGCCTAGTTTTATGAGCTCTTCTGTCATACTATATTGATATTGCCTACATAGCAAAGGGTGTTTATTATATATAAGTTGAGGCTACACTTGTGGATTGAGACTAAGTCTATGGATTTGGTGGAGAGGCCATTTCTGGATGTTATAGACCATACCCGAACTATGGAGGAGCTCTGTCATATGGCCCAAAGCGAAAGACTAAGATGGCTCATTATCATAGTAGTTATAGTGGGTCCCCTTCTACGAGCTGTGACTTATATTATATACCTCTCCAACTAATTTAACAAGGTCAGTCTAGCTAGCCAATTTAGGTTTCACTCCAGGCCTTAGAGGATAATAAGTTAAGATATGATGGTTCTTAGATATATATCAGAGTTTTCGATGTTCATATTCAGGGTCTTCAAGCTATGGTGGCCGACCTTCTTAGAGTCGGCCTTCTCACGGTTGTTTTGAGTGTAGAAATCTTGATCATTTGTCCAAAGAGTGTCCCAACATGGACGGTTGCACTTTCTCCATATCTAGCTCAACCAATTATAATAGTAACACCCCTAGCTAATGATGATTCCTAGGGTCAACAAGGAGTTCAAGGAGGTTCATCAACATGATGGCCATTAAGGAGCTCGAGGAGAGTCTCAGGAATGCAGGTCAAGTGGTGGATTGGATGCACAAGTTAGAGGTAAACAAGGCCACCTCTATCCAACTCTAGTGAGGGCAAAGATTGAGGTATCTAACAATATTATCACAAGTATGATTATTTTTTTTGCATTCAACCATCCTTGTCTTTATTTGATTCATGCTCTACTTTTTCTTATGTATATGTATATCCTGCCTCTTGGTTGATTATATGTTCTAAGCCTTTATCAGTATCGTATCAGGTTTCAACCCCTATAGGTGAGTCTATTGTAGTAGATCGGGTGTATAGATCTTGTTTGGTGACTATATAGGGGTGTGACACTTGGGTTGATCTTATTATATTTGATATATTCAATTTTGATGTATCCTGGGCATGGACTGGTTTTCCCCTACCAAGCAGTCTTGGATTTCTTTGCTAAGACTGTTACCTTAGTCATGTCTGGTGTCCATCTAATGGTGTAGCCGGGTTCTTTTCATCACAAGCCAATTAAGGTTATCTTTGTTTTTTCATGCTCAGAGTTTTGTTGCTAGTGCGTGTCTAGATTACTTGGCTTAAGTGTGGGAGGTGAGTATGGAGGTCCCTACATTTGATTTAGTCCTTATTGTGCGATATTTTGGGGATGTTTTCCCTACTGATCTACATGGCGTTCCCCTAGAGTGTGATATTGACTTTGCAATTAATCTCGAGCTGGGCAGACATCTTATTTTTATTCTACCTTATTGTATGACCCCTACAAAGTTCTAGGAGCTTAGATTCTAGGTTTAGGATATCTTAGGTAAGGTATTCATTTAGCGAAGTGTATTTCCCTAGGGTGCCCAGTTCTATTTGTGAAGATGGGTCTATGTAGATGTGTACTGATTACATGCTACTGAACAAGGTGATGGGAGAACCTGTACCCCATGCCTCGCATTAATTATTTATTTGACCAATTTTAGGGTGTTGTGGTGTTTTAAAAAATTGAATTTGAGTTTCGATTACCATCATATAAGGAGTAGGGTGGTGGACATCGCTAAGACAATATTTAGGACTCGTTACGACCATTATGAGTTCCTACTGATGTCTCTTGGGTAGACTAATGATCCTATGACATTCATGGACTTAATGACTAATGTATTTAGGCGGTATATTGATTCCTCTGTCATTGTGTTCATTGATGACAATTTTGTATACTCGCGGAGATGGGAGGAACATGAGCAACATTTGAGGATTATGCTCTACAGTTAAAGAGATTAGTGACTTTATGACAACTTCTCAAAGTGCGAGTTTTGGCTTGAGTTTGTAGCATTCTTGGGGCACGTGGTGTCCAAGAATGGTATTATGATAGATCCATCAAAGATTGAGGCTATACGTGATTGGTCTAGGCCCACCTAAGTAATTGAGATTCAGAGCTTTGTCAGATTAGAGTGCTACTACAAACAGTTTTTGTAGGGCTTCTCGACTATTGCAAAACCTTTGACTTAGTTGACTCTCATTGATGTTTCTTTTGAGTGGTCTGAAGAGTGTGAGTTGAGCTTTTAGGATCTCAAGGATGTGCTTAATAGTGCTCCTGATTTGTCTCTTCCAATTGAGGGAGAGGGCTTCATAATATACTATCACATATCTGGCATTGGTTTGGGTTGTATGTTTATGCAGCGGTGTTGGGTTATAGCTGATGCATTGAAGAACCTTAAGGTGCACGAGTGCAACTACCCCATCTCATTATTTGGAATTGGTGGTGGTAGTTTTTAACTTTTACTTAAGATTTAGAGGCATTACCTATCTAGGGTTTGATGTGAGATCTATACTGATCGCATGAGTCTACAGTACATTATGAGCTATAACAACCTTAATTCAAGGTAGAGCGTGTGGATTGAGCTCCTAGAGACTATGAACACTCTATTTAATACCATTTGGGCAAGTCATATATGGTAGCAGACGCCTCCATAAGTATAGGTAGTCAAGCCTTCCTTTTAACTTCGGAGTGGTATTTGTCTTTATACATTGAGTCTTTAGCCAATAGGATGATTCAGCTTGATATTTCATATCCTAGGAAGGTGTTAGCCTATATTGGCGTTCGATCATCTCTATTGGGGCGGATCCATGGTCGTCAATTTGAGGATGACGGCTTGGTGACAATCTGAGATTAGGTTTTGTGAGGTGGTGCCGACAGGCTATATTGGATTCCAATTGTGTTTTGAGGTTTGACGACCGTATTTGTTTTCTGAGAGTTCGGGACTTGATTTCATTGATTCTTCGTTAGTCCCATGATTCCATATATTATATTCATCCTGGAACTGTGAAGTTGTATCTTTGATTTGAGGAAACATTAGTGGTGGAGCTACATGAAGAGCAATATTATGGATTATGTTCCCCGTTGTATATATTGCTAGTAGGTGAAAGCCTATAATTTGAGGGCTGGTGGTAAGTTTCAAAGATTGCCTATTCCATAGTAGAAGTTGGAGTGCATCACCATAAATTTTATTATGGGTTTGCCCCGGACTGCTAGAGATGTTGACATTTTTTGGGTCATCATTGATCAATTGACCAAGTCAACACACTTCCTTTTCATGCAGTCTTCTTTTAGCGTCAAGAGGTTATCTCGTATCTAAATTTAAGAGGTAGTTTATCTTCGTGGGGTGTCTGTATTCATAATTTCAAATAAAGTGTCTTAGTTCACTGCCAGCTTTTTAAAGGAACTTCCTTTTCATTACTCCGATGTCGCTTCGGATGGCTTAGCTCCCAGCAGAATGTTATAGCAGACTTGCGTCTTATAGGAAATCCTTAGCTAGGCAACAACTTAGCTCTTATTTCCTTTTTATCTATAATTTTACTCTTGTGATTGATTTGGTTGTCTTCGTAGGTTAATTTAGGATTTATTTGACTATTTGGTATCGAGTCTTCGAGTGGGAGTTAAAGTGGGCCCATGGCGATTCTAGAGGTGTTTCTGTGCTGCAGTTTGGACTGTTGTGAGTTAGCAAGGAAATTAGGGATTTTAGAATTCTTTTCCATGATTCAACTATGTGTGCTTCTTGTTATCTTGGGTTCGAGGCCCCTCTATACTTGCTTCTTATCTGAGTTCAATGCTCTGGTGTACTTCTTATTTAGCCAGGTTAGAGGCTCATGCATATATCCTTAGTCAATGCTCGAGGCTATGACTCATATTTTAGCCTCGATTTGTGTTTGGGCACACCCTTTTTAGTCGAGTTAGAGTCCTAACTAGGTGGTTCTCTTTTGGGTTCTTGGGTTACCTTTACCGAGGTTCAATTCCATGGAAGTTTAATTCAGTTCAGGAAGTGTTCTCAAGTTCTTCTAGTAGTTCCTTATCTTTTTTTGTATCCATCGGGCTTATGAGGGTCCGTTTGGTTTATTTTACTTTAAATTGCGCATAAGTGTACCTTTTAAGCTTATGGGTCCAGTTAGGTTTTAGATAGTTATTTACTGAATTTTTCATTCTTTCCCTAGCTTATCTTCTTTTTAGTTAGGATTTCCCACTACTATTTTATTTCTGTGGCTTTTAGTTGCTTCCTGTTCTATTTTTCATCATTGCTTTTACTTTCCAAGTTCAATCAGCCAATGACTCGTACAAAGTACCTGTTGTTTTGGTACTCATACTACACTACATCTGTTTTCGTGATACAGGTCAAAGTACCAGTCACATGCATTGATATCAAGTGCACAACAGGACTTTGTAATGCGAGGGTTATGGCATTCTGGATCATGTCTATCTCTTTCTATTTAGTTTTGGCTAGTCATTTTCTTTTTGAGACAAGTCTATATATTTTTTGTCTACTTTTGAGACTTGTACTCATTAGTAGTAGCTTTGTACATGTGACTACCAGGTTTTGGGTGGGATCTCTTTTAATTTGTATGTATTATGTTTCCATTCTTATATTTTGTTGTTTCCGTTAATGTTTTATCTTGTACTTCCTATTATTTGTCGTATCTACCTTGTAGGCTTGTTACTAGTCATTACGGGTTATGGGTTAACTTACCTACTGGTGGGTTATAGTAGGTGGAATCATTACTTGAGTTTTAGCTCGTGACAACATGTGAGAAAACATTCAAGAAAATCAATTCTCATAATGACTTTACTTTTAGGGTGTGTTTGGTATGAAGGAAAACTGTCATGACCCAAAGTATACCCTAGGCATAACATGGTGTATAGGTACCTGATAGGCCCTACACAATTCAGTTAGCGTACATCGTACAAGATAATAGAAATTAATGAATTCAAAAGATAGAATTTTACATTTCAAAGAGTTTTGACAAGCGAAAGTCTAAGCCATCTAATATAACATAAAGAAAGTGATTGGGACGTAACCCATACATCACATAAAAATTCTGAAAATAAAAATGACATAAAGCTACAAAAGTAACTTGGTCCTTGGAACATGAGGATTTACCAATCAAGAAGCAAATGAAACCATCTAGTCACGAGTATGGGAGGTAAGAGCCCCAGACCCTACATTAGTGAAACAATGTGGCACAAGTACATATAATGTACTAAGTATATGTAACACCCTGGATTTGAAAGAGGTTAAGATTAGCAAATTTTGGGAAGTTGTAGGTGCCAGCCCAAAGTACAACCATGGCTCGTGGATAGGACCACGGATCGTAGGGTGGTCCGTGGGCTGGTCACCACCAGGATCCTCAGAGCAAATTTCCAACTTTCTGACCACGAACGACGGCCGTGCAGGATGGACTATCGTTCATTCAACAGTCTACCGTCAGTGGTCTATGGGTCGGTGGGTTGCAGTTATTTTAAGGGCAGTTGGGTTTTTTCCTAATTATTTTATCCCTATACTACGTCATTTTACCCTTCACTAAGACCCCTATATAAGTGTTTCCAACCCCAAAATTTGTTCATTTACTTCAATCTTTTCAAACTCAGAAGAACTCTCAAATATTTCTCTCTTGAAATCTTAGAGAAGAAGGATTCAACCTAGGGTTTCAAGTGAAGTCTCCATTCCTCCATTGAAGATAAGCAATTGGCTTTAAGGTATGATAGAGTTCATCCATGGATTCCTTCCATTCATGGAGTTCCCAAATTCTCCTAATTTCAAAGTTAGCCCTAATTGAGTTAGGGTTTTCTTCAATTGTCATGGATTCTCTTGACTATTGATTTAAATGATTGAATTATGATCTCTTATGCATGTATTGATGTAATACTATGATTTTATGATGATTCCCCTATAAACCCATGTAATCCCCATGTTTTCCAAGTTGTGATCATATGATATGGGATTTATATTATGAAGGAAGAGTTTTATCAAATTAAGCATGTATTGATAGTATTACATTAATTTATGATGAAATCCATATCTAACCCATGTTTTCTAAATGTTAATGATTGAAGTGGGTTGTGAACCTTGAAAGGTAAATTATGGAATTATGCATGTTCTTATGAAATATATGCAAATGTTTTAAGGATGCTTTAAACATGAAATCATGATGTGAAAGGTTTTCTCACATAGTAAGGATTCTAGGGTTGAAAGGTCTTCTCACCTAATTGAATCAAAGATTAAGAGCTATCCTAATGCCTTAGGTTGGATTGGTTATTGAATGATACATTTCCATGGATAATGACTTAGCTTGGATTGGCAAGATGACGTGCCCTTCCATGGATAATAAGAATAAGTAAGAAATGACTATTCTGTGGGATTTATGCATAGCACTGAGAGGATATTGAAATGGAGGCTCTCCCACTAGTAGAGGTCGGGTTTTTAGAAGTAATCTCCTTATCCCTTAACTATGTGCCCCCATAGGATGATTGTCTAGATAGACATTAGCTAGTGGATCCACTTAAGCTAGAAGATCATGGTCCTTACCTTGGCAAGTAGGAAAACCCTTTTCGGTGTGGGAGACACCGGGGAATCATATTATAGCTCACATGGTCTCTATGTCGGTTAAGGCTACTTCCCACAACAATAATAATGAGCTAAGGTTACTTCAAAAAGTATCGCATATGTGTTCAAAGGTTTAAAGATGTTAGCTTGCATTTACCATATTTTATGACTTGTGTTTTCTAACCCTTCTTATATTATGTTTTAGCTTGGTCAATTGCATGTCATGAAATGTCCTATTTTAGGTTGATTTAAATGTTTTAAGAATAGCTATCATACTTGGTACATTGTTTTGTACTAATGCATACTCTTGCCTACATTTTCCCAAATATAGGGTCCGATAGTCAGGGTCCTCAGTTTTGTGGTTAGTGGTTGATCATGCGATTTGCGAGCTTTGGTGAGTCCTAGTCCTCATGCTTCGAGGATGGATTCTCATTGTTTTTAGTTTCTATCTTATTTTCAGTTTTGGACATGATGTATGGGCTAGGCCCAATTTCATTCTATTATATTAGATGGCTATTGAGACAAAGTGTTTAGACTTCCGCTTTACTTTTATAAAACTCTTGGACTTGAAATATTATTTTTACCTCTTGTGTTCTATTTCTTATGTTATGAATGCTAAGTGGTTAGTACGGGGCCTCTCGGGGTCCTATATGCCATGTTACATCTAGGGGGTACCCATAGATCGTGACAAACTTGGTAATCAGAGCACAAGGTTTAGAATAGTCCAAGGATGTCTCATAAGCCATTTCGAGTAGAATCTTGTCCATGAATGTGAAGCGCGCCATATTTATGAATGAAAGGCTACAAGATGTTTAGGAAACTCCA
>JAJOOF010002454.1:0-19038 GCA_029582545.1 Solanum lignicaule | reverse complement strand
TATGAAAGGTGTATTATGGAATTATGCATGTTCGTATGAGAATAATGAGATATGATGAAAGTTGCTTTGAGAGTGAAGCATATAGGTTGATTGTTGTTGTTAATTGTTGTGAAAGGATTTCTCACATAATTACCTCATGCATGAATGTGAAAGGTTTTTCTTGCATAATAAGGGTTCTTAGGGTTGAAAGGTTTTCTCACATAAAATGAACCAATGTTAAGGAGCTATTCTATTGTTGAGGCAAGAGGTGATTATCCATGCTCTCTATTGAAAGAAAAGAGGTGATTACCCATGTCACATGATATAAGGAGAAGAGGTGATTACCCATGTTCCTTCAAGAGCTAAGATGAATATGATTAAGGACTATTCTGTGGAATTTAAAGCTTAGTACCGAGTGGACAAGTGGCGATTACCTGTGTCTCATAAACTATGTGCAAACATAGGATTGTCTAGATAGACATTAGCTAGTGGATCCATATAAGCTAGAAGTTCAGGGTCCTTACCTTGGCAAGTAGGACACCCCTTTTCTGTGTGGGAGATACTGAATTCCATGATAATAACTCTCATGGTCTTATATATCGGTTAAGGATACTTCCCACAAGGAAGCTAAGATGAACTAAGGTTACTTCAAGAAGTATTGTACGTATGCTTTAAGAGAATGTTCACTTGCATTGATCATGTTTTATGACTCATGTTTTCTAACTCTTTATCTCATGTTTTAGCTTGATCATTACATTTCATGAAAGTATCTCTTTTAAGTATGTTTTCAAATGTTTTATGCATGGCTATCATACTTGGTACATATTTTGTACTAACGCATAGTCTTGCCTACATTTCCCCAAATGTAGGGTCCGACAATCAGGGTTCCCAGTTTCGTAGCGAGAGTTCCTTGAGGAGATTTTGAGCTTTGGTAAGTCCTCATGCTTCGAGAACTGGACATTTATTGTTTTCATTCTTTCCTTACTTTCAGTTTTGGAACATGATGTACGGGATTCACCCAGATTCATTCTTATGTACTAGATGGCTTTGAGACGATGTTTTGATTTCCGTTATGCTCTATAAAACTTTGATATATTGAACTATGTTTTAAATCTCTTTATTCTATTTCTTGTATGATGAAAGCTAAGTGGCTTATATGGGGCCTCTCGGGGTCTTGTACGCCATGTTACGCCTAGGGACTACCTTGGGTTGTGACAACTTTATATTATATGGTACGTTTGGGTCAACATATGATGTCTACCAGTACGCGTTGCTTGTACTGATACTACTTTTGCTCTGCCACTTGGCATAGTCTAGTTATAGGGATTCAACAATGTTTCATAGGTGATATGATGATAATAATCTCTTACATTTTTTTACTCCTCTTTTCTTATGGTGGGCGATGTGTCTTATTTCATTTATAAAATGTACTCTCTTAGTAGTTTTTGTACATGTTTTAGACTAGTTCCTTAGGAGGGTTTTCGTGTATTTTTAAAAGAAAATCTGTTGAAAATTAAGGTTGAGATTGACTCTTTTCTTTTATTAAGGTACTATATCATGTTTCATTTTACTTTTTATTTCCTATTTTAAATTGGGTGATAAGGGTTCTCCAATCTAGGTATTAGAGTAGGTGGCCCCATGGCCTGGTCAGT
This sequence comes from Solanum lignicaule, assembly GCA_029582545.1. NCBI lineage: Eukaryota > Viridiplantae > Streptophyta > Magnoliopsida > Solanales > Solanaceae > Solanum > Solanum lignicaule. Next base: position 17,407 of record JAJOOF010002454.1, on the reverse strand, counting down.
TGGGTCATGACATCTTGGTATTAGATCCTAGGTTATCAATCTCCCAAAACAAGAGAAAATGCCAAATAGAGTCCTAAGGATTGGTATATTAACATCCACATTTTATCTTTAGGGGGCTATGAAGCATTCTAAGAATCTACTTATGACTGAGGGCATCAGCTAGTACATTTGCCTTCCCGGATGGTACAAGATTTCCACATTATAATCTTTCAATAACTTGAGCCATTGGTGTTATAGTAGATTCAACTCTTTTGTCTTGAAACTATATATGACGCTCTTATAATCTGTATAGATTTCAACATGCAAGCCATACAAGTAGTGCGTCCAAATATTCAAGACGTGAATAATTGTAGCCAACTTTAAATAATAGATCAGGTAATTGTTCTTGTGATTTTGTAGTTGTCTAGAAGCATAAGTAATTACCTTACCATGTTGAATGAAATCACAATCTAACCTAATGATTGAAGCATCACAATACACCACATAGCCCTCTAGACCCTTTGAAAGGTCAGAACAAAGGCAAAAGTCAATCTATTTGTTGGCTTATGAAAACTCTATTCACAAGTTGCGGTCCACTAAAACTTGGCCGCTTTATGAGTTAGTTTATTCAATGGTGCTAAAAGTTAAGAGAGTCTTTCTATGAACCTCATGTAACACCCTTCTAACCCCTCAAAAACTATGAACTTCTATCAGTGTCGTGGGTCTAGGCCAAGTCTTTACGACCTTAGTCTTTTGTTAGTCATCCTGTATACTAGAATTTGATACTATATGACCTAAGAAAACCCTAAAATATAATAAGAACTCACACTTCGAGAGCTTAGCATACAATTTTTTTACCTTGGAGTAGCTGAAGAACTACTCGGAAATGGTACCGATGTTCTACATGTGATCATAAATATACCATAATCTCATCAATAAACATGATTATGAACAAGTTTGTAAATGGCACGAATATGCTATTCATCATGTCGATAAATATGGTTGGGACGCTTGTCAAAAAAGAAATGAGAAAAATGAAATACAAAGGTATAAGACACACCTTATTACCAAGAATTTTCACAAAGGTCTGGTGTTATTAAGAAGAAACATACTCACCCATTATGGATTCAATAACATTAATGCATTATCTCATTAGTTTCACTGTCCATCATAGACTTGAAATCCATTTGATGGATGTGGTTACATTATACCTTTATGGATAACTTGATAATCAGATATACATGAAAACCTCTAAAGGATTAAGATGCTCAAAGCATATAGTTGAAAGTCTCAAAAAATGTATTCAACTAGATTGCAAAGATCATTGTATGATTTGAAGCAATCTAGACACATATGGTATAATCGTCTTACTGTGTATTTATCTAAGAAAGGTTATATAAATAATTCAATTTGTCCATGTGTTTTTATTAAGAAAACAACATCGGAGTTTGTTGTACTTGTCGTTTATATTGATGACATAGATCTGATTGGAACTCCAATAAAGAGTTAAAAGACAATTGATTATTTAAAGAACGAATTTGAGATGAAAGATCTTGGAAGGACAAAATATATTTTGATTTGTAAATTGAGAATTTGACAAACGATATTTTTGTTCGTCAATTTGCGTATACAGAAAAAGTGTTGAATTTTTTTTATATGGATAGAACACATCCATTAAGTACTTCGATGGTTGTTTTATCACTTGATGTAAATAAGGACTCATTCCTACCTCAAGAAAATAAAGAGGAAGGTCATGAACTATCATATCTTAATGCAATTGGTGCACTAATGTATCTTCCTAACATTACAAGGTCTGATATAGACCTTTTTGGTTAATTTGTTAGCAAGGTATAGTTATGCTCCTATTAGGAGACATTGGAATGGGATCAAACACATATTACAATATCTAAAGAGACAATCGATATGAGCTCATTTTATTCTAACAATTCAAGTCCTATTTTTGTTGGTTATGCTAATGCAGGAAATTTATGTGATCCACACAAAGTTCGATTTCAAACAAGCTATGTGTTCATGTATGGGGGTACTGTCATATCTTAGAGATCTATAAAGTTGTCTACCGTGTCCACTTCATCAAATCATGTTGAGATAATAGTTGTTCATGAAGCAAGCCGAGAATGTGTATGGTTGAGGTCCATGATACATCTCATTCAAGAAAAATATGGTTTGGAATGTAACAAAATTATTCACAATTTTATATGAAAATAATACAGCATGCAAAGAATAACTAAAGGGAAGATTCATAGAAAGAGATAGAATGAAGTACAATTCGTCAAAGCTTTTCTACACACATGAACTCCAAAAGAGTGGTGATATCAATGCGTAACAGATTCGTTTGAGTGAAAATGTGGATGATTTATTCACCAAGTATCTACCAACTACAACTCTAAAAAAGATGGTGCACAAGCTCGGAATGCGAAGATTCAAGACTTTGGATTGATATTCTCATTAGGGAGAGTTAATACACATTGTACTCTTTTTTTCCCTTGCGAGGATTTGTCCCACTAAATTTTTCTTGTAAGGTCTTTTTTGAGGCAGCCTAGATACGTATTATTAAATATGTGTACTCTTTTTCCTTCATTGTTATCTTTTTTTATAGAGCTTTTTCTAGTAAGTTTTAACGAGACTTATTATCTATCAAATAGACATTCAAGAGGGAATGTTATAAACATATTTGTATTATAATGAATATCTATAATAAAAATTCTTTTGGAGAAAAGATAGGAATTCTAATGGCCCTAGTCAATTTTCCCCAACTCTCTATATTATTCTTCTTTTTACTTTATACTTTTATAACAAAATTATTATTTTTAAATAAAATTTAAAACATGTTTCTTACCCCACTCCACTACCTCCTTTCACCATTCCACCCCCCCCCCCCACACACACACACAAAAAAAAAATACACTCCTCCCCAAATATTTGTTTAAATTTTTTATAAAAATTCTTATTTTATCCCCCTCTTCAAAAAATATTTGTTGTTATTTTTTTAAAAAAAGAATGCCCTATCTACATAATCCTCCGCTCTCAATGTTTTAAAAAAAAATCTGATTGTGTGGTAGAAATTTTATTTTTTAAAAAAAATATCTAAAAAAATAAAAGGAATGGTTGGTTTGGATTAAGATTTTTCCAAAAAACTTTTATAAAAGAAATTTAAACTTTAAAAAAATGGAGTGGTGGGGTGGGTGGGGGGAGAGAGAATTGTCGGAGGGTACGGGGAAGGAGCTGGTGGAGTGAGATAAGAAAAATCTTTAAAATTTTATTTTAAAAAAACAACAATTTCTTTTTTGGAATAGTTATTCTTTAATCTTTAACTTTTAACTAATATTAATAATTTATTTAATTTTTATCAAATGAAGTGTTCTATTCATATGACAAAGTTTTTTATTAAATAAAAGACAATATATTATACACAACATTGAGATGTGCTTCTTAAATTAAATAGTGAAAGTTTAAGTATGAAATAAGATCATCCCCAACCCACTTCTATTTTACTCTCCATTCTCAATATTTGAAGAGTAAAATAGTGTAACGACTTGTTCCCGTCGTTATAGAAAAGCCAATGGGGAAACAATTGGGGCCAGAAAACTTTAGAGTAGTAACTTGGAATTTCCAACCTAGTCCAGATTTGGACGAAATCAGAGTCGTTAAGGTGTAGGAAAATCTGGTAACAATCGGGTGACTAAATTAGGATTTTGATTACATGAGTGGTTAGATAAGTCGTTAAAAAACCTGTACGACTTTACGAAATTGAATTCGGGTGAGTAGAACTCCCGGAATCGATCTTAGCGTGAACGGTATTTTTTTAGCATCGTTGGTTAAAAGTGTGTTGTGAAATGGGAGACTTGAAATTATTAAAATAGCTCGCTGGTTCCGTGCAAGCTGCTGGGGAGGGATTTCTGCCGCCAGGGCCGGGTCGCTGAAGCAGGGTGAGGACTGCTGTGGCGGATCCAACGCGACTTAAGGTCGTAAATAAACCCCAAAATATCTTTATTTAGCACTTTTTGATTTTTAGAGCCAAGGAACGAACCCCAGTCGATTCTTGACAATTTTTCACATCTTATTGTTGGGGAAGGTTTTTTATATGAAACTAATGGTGGAAAAAGCCCTAAATTGGGTATTAGGATCTGGATTTGATCTAGGGTTATCGGGTTTGTTATAATCCGGATAATTAGACTTTTGATTGTTGATCCTTGCGTTAATTGTATATTTTTACACCACGAACAAGCGGGAAGAATTTGGACCTGAGGGGATTCAAGCTTGGATTCGAGGTAGGTGATGGTTGTGATTTCATGATTGTGTGATATATGTTTGTTCTTGCTTCATTATAATACGTGTATGTATGTGAATGTTGCACTATTGATCACACTACTTGTGGATGAGGATAGATGAATGATGAATGTCATGAATTATGAATTGATTATAAGATTTTGAGAATATACTTGTGATTGTGATTGTGGCTTGCTGAATGGATCGGGTATTGCGTTCAGACACACTAACTTGGATCGGTTGCCACGTTCCAGCTTAAACATTGGATCGGTTGCCACATTCCGTCATAAATTTGGGATCGGGTACCACATTCCGGTATGCTAGCAGTTTGGGTGTGGGTTCCATGAGAGGACCATTGAATTGGGTTCCGTAAGAGGACCATTGAATTGTGTTGTGTATCTACTTGTGATGATTTCATTCATGTCTAATGATGATTGATATTGGAAGATGGTATGTTGCTCTAAATTGATATAACTGTGATATGTGAGAATCGTGAAACTGTTCGTTCTTCGTAATAGTTGACTAATATTGTATATGTTCGGTATATGCCTATTTTATAATGATTGTGGTTACTTGCATGTGTTTCACTTATTGGGATAGCCTCATGATCCTACCAGTACACTGTGGTTGTGTACTGATCATGCACTTACTTGTTCTTTGTTGAGTAGATGTCATCTTCAGACGACTATTGATAGACCTCAGCTAGGTGACTATTAAGCGTGACCGGATTCAAGGGTGATCCAGTTCTTTCAGGCTGCCATGGTTCTCTCTTGTTTAAGTCCACTCATTTCAGACTCAGACTATTTGTTTAAGCTGTTGTTTAGTTTTGGGGTTGTACCCCTTGTTCTTAGACTTGTCGTTAATAGAGTTTTGGTACAATGGCTTTCAGGTTCTAGGGGTTGTTCTTCCGCATTAGTTAGTTAGTTGTTTGTTAAAACCTTGGAGTTTATGGAAATCCATTTTTATAGTCATTTAAACCTGCTTCTGTATCTTTAAATGCCTTAGTTTTCATAAAATTTGTTTGTTTGGATTGTAGTAATGGTTCTCCCACCGGAGGGTTTATGTGAGTGTCAATCACGATGGTCTGGGTCGTGACAAAGTTGGTATCAGAGCCCTAGATTCGTCGATCTCATCGTACCAAAATGAGTCTAGTACAGTCTTACGGAACGGTACGATGAAGTCCGTATTTTTCTTCGAGAGGCTATAGGACTTTAGGAAAAACTCACTTATTTCTACTCCTTCGTGTTATGACTTGAATCCAATTGGTATTTGGGTGATACAAATTGGTATATTTCCTCCTTCACTTTATGGTCCGCACTAAAGCAACAAAAGTGGTAACACCATCACCAGCAAGAGAGGATGTGTATAGACTATCGACAGTTGAATAGGGTCACCATTCGATACAAGTATCCATTGCCTCGAATAGATGACATTTTTTACCAATTGCAAGGTACATCAGTTTTCTCTAAGATTGATTTAAGGTCTAGTTACCATCAGTTAAAGATTGAGGCGGTTAAGAATTGGGTTCGACCAAGTTCTATGATTAAAATCAGCAGTTTTGTGGGGCTCGCTAGCTACTGTTGTCGCTTATGGTTTGAGTTTCTTGTGGTTGAGTTGAGTCTAATTGGTATCTCTCGATTCCAATTGGTATCTCAACGAAGTGAACTGGACGTCATAGTCCCGGCTGAAGGGACACAAGCAAGCTAATTGGAACTGAGAAGGTTCCAATTGGTATCTGGCTTTAGGGGACGTATAAGGCATAGATTATCAGTAATGGTCGTCTATGGAATGAACTAATTAAATAATTTGGACTTGTCTGCAAGTTGTAACTGCTTGAGTGTTGTGAAACTTGTTGTGAAAAGAAAGTCATCACGAGATTACGTGTAAGGGTCTAGATAAATTACGAAGTGGTTTGTAAGCGAGAAATCTGGACGTGCGTTGCGACCAATTGATAATCGTGTGAGAGTCTGGGTATATCCTAGGGATATGTGTGTGGTAGTGTTGAAATGATGTAAATGATTCTAAAGTGTGTACTTCGTTAGGTTGACCGGGGGGTAGACAACAATTGCCCTAGCTAAAGGGATTTTCTAAAATACCTAGTTATAGCCAGGAAATCTAGGGGAAATATAGAAAAGAGAGGAACCCCATAAATGGTTGGCAGGGGTTCTGTTTCCGTCCGAGCCGCTGGGGTGGGATTTTCCTCCCCACGGCGAGACCGCCAGTGCGGTATTTCTCCCACCAGAGCGGGACAGGGCGAGACAGAATCTTAGACATGTCTCCCATGTTTTCCCTAGTCACAATTATGGACCTTGAATCGTACTCGAACTAACCCCCGCGATCTAATTCAGTGTTCAGTAATCTAATATAAGTTATAAGGTGTGTTAAAATTGTGGAGAACTTAGGCATATAAGGAGGAAATCAGCGAGGCAGTGGAGGCCGGGGAAATGGTAATGCAGGTAGAGGAGTAGTGCAACCAGGCAATGAGGTTGCCCATCAAGAGGACAAGGCTCAGTTTTATGTTTTTTCGGGTAAGACCGAGTTTGAGGGTGTGATGCAGTGGTCACAAGAGCTACTCTTGTCTGTGCCCGGATGGCTATTGTTTTGTTTGATCCGGTTTCTACTTATTCATACGTGTTAGTTCAATCCCCTTGGGATTTGATGTGGTTTATGATATACTTAATGTTCCCATCCATGTTTCTACCCCAGTTGAAGAGTCAGTCATAGTCACCCATGTATATCGTGTTGTCCTATTATGTTTATAGATTTTTTCAGATTTGGGTTGATTTGGTTATGATGTATATGACTGACTTGATATAATCTTAGGCATGACTTGGTTGTCCCCCTATTATACCGGGCTTAATTGTAATATTTAGTCGGTAACTTTAGAGATCCCCGATAGAGAAAGATTATAGTGGAAAGGGGTGTACAAGCCTAAGCTAGCTAAGATCATATCCTCTATTCGGGCTAGGAAACTGGTGGGGCAGGATTGTTTGGCATAATTGGCTCATATTCGAGATATTGAGGTTAGGTCTCCCTTTATTGAGTCTATTTCATGTGGTGTCAGAATTTAGAGAAGTGTTCCTACTGATTTGTCTCGTATGCCTCCGGATAGAGATTTAGATTTTTGCGTTGACTTGGTAACTGGCACTAGCCCCATTTCCATCCCTCCGTATTGTATGGCTCCAGCAGAATTAAGAGAGCTTAAGGCTCAAAACCAAGAGATTCATGATAAAGGTTTCATTTGTCCTAGTGATTCCCCGTGGGGTACTCTTGTCTTGTTGTTAAGAAGAGAGAGAATGGTATGAGGACTGGTGAATTTATCTTAAGCCATAAAAGAGTGGATTGATACCGGAATGACCAACGTATGGATAAGAAAAGTCCCATTGAGTATACCTGGGTGAAGGAAATTGAAGTATTTAGCAAGAAGGTGCGTATAAAATGGGGTTAGTCCTTTGAATTTGATGAGTTTACCTGAGTTTGAGGCATCGTGTTGATGAAAAAGGTTGACTTCGTAGTGATAGTCAAGGCTGACGGAGCTTAATGGTAATAAGAGCTCGTGATGGATTGTGACGAGATGCAACTATATAATAAAAATTGTTGGTTAAGTGAATTTTGTATAGTAATTACGACTTGCGAGTATCCAAGTCGTGGTTTTCTAATACTTGGTGAGTAACGTGGTTGTATGGAAAGTTTTAAGAGATGATGGGACACCACTCGAATATAATTTAAAAGACTAGGGTCATGATGAAGAAATATAGTGGGATGTAGTACAGCCTTTAGAGAGAGGTGAGAGTAAGAATATTTTATTTGATTCTTAAGGCTAAAGAGGTATCTTCAGAGGGGTAGATAATTAGGTTCAGAGACGAGTGATTTCATTCGTTTTGCTATGGCTATGGTAATAGTATCACAAGTCCGTCAGTTTGGTTAAAAACTATTGGAAAGGACTTTAGAAAGGAGTACACATACATTAGCTCGATTGTGATGATAAGTGCTTTGTTTGTTTTGAGTTTAGTAATGAGTACGATTGAATTTTTAGCGAAAGGTATTGTAAGATCGATGGAGAGGCAATCAATGATAAGCGAAGATCCATGAATTCATAAAAATCTTCAAGGTATAAGCTAATGTTGATAGATAAGGGGATTGTGTTATACTGTTAAGTTTATAATTCAGAGTTTTCATTGTAAGTCTACATCCGTGGTGATATATTTTATCATGATATGAATTGGAAAGGTGAGAAATGATCAATTGTATCTGGTATTGAGCATTTGAAAGGACTTACACCTGGGTTGAGTCGTAAGTTTACTACTATTAATTGTTAAGTACCTAAGAAAGGTTTCATTTTTAAAAGTGTTGGTTTATAATAAGGTAAAAGGTCGGAGTGTTTATGATGGTTGTTAGTGTTGTGAGTACGATTCACTAGCTATACTCTAGTGTGTTTTCACTTTTGTGGGTGGCCCTAGTGGTGGATCAGGGGTACCAAATCCTGCGATGTTCTCTTGATTGAATGGGAAGATTGGGAAGATTTGGTTATTTCGAATGACATAATTGGTGTCTTGGAGTTGTTAAAGTATTTTAGTGGCTCTACATGTACCATCTTGCTTATGAGAATTTATAGAAGAGCTATCATGCGTATTTGTGGTTGTCCGGCAATCTTAATATTGCTCTAGTCATCGAGGTCATGTATCGATTATGTGTGGTTGAGTGTGGGGATCATTGGGTCCAATTCTACTGTTCTTAAGAGGTAATCTACAATTACTAAATCTAGCATTTCGATAGTGTTGTTGGAGGGGTTGTATGCTTGGACATATCCCGCGATGAGTATCTGATTTCTAAGGATCAAATTTATTATAACTTAAGCTCATGGGAATTTATGTTGTGGGATGGAGATATTGTTAAGAAATGTGATTGTTTGGGTATTATGAGTATGTGTTGGTTGATTCAGGTTCACTTCTATTTATAGCGAGTATTGACTTGGAATTTTATCATGCTTAAGTGCTAAAGGATTTGTCCGGATGATTGTGTCAAGGTCCTTGATAACATGTTGTAGACGTGTGTACGATCAACTTTGGTGGTTATTGGGAATCGCTTTTGTTGTAGTTAAGTTTACATACAACAATATTTATCACTCGAGTATTGAGATGACTTTATTGAGGCATTGTATGGGAGGATGTGTAGGTGTTCAATTGGTTGGTTTGAGGTTAAAGATGTGAAACCTTTGAGAGTTGATTTGGTGAAAGATGTTCAGTGTAAGGTGAGAAGTATCCAATCTAAGCTTCTAGCAGCCCAGAGTCGATAGAAAAAGTATGTGGGACAAGTATCCCCAGTTATTCGACGATTCAGATACTACTTTATTCTTGCTTTAGCCTTTTTCTCCTAGTTTGTCACTCGGGGATGATTGATGGGTAAATTGGTATCTATTGTAACGACTTGTTCCCGTCGGTATTGAAAATCCAATGGGATAAGAATTGGGGCCAGAAAACTTTTGAGTAGTAACTTGGAATTTCCCAACCTAATCCAAATTTGGACTAAATCAGAGTCGTTAAGGTGTAGGGAAATCTGGTAACAATCGGGTGACTTAATTATGATTTTTATTACATGAGTGGTTAGATAAGTCATTAAGGAACCTGTATGACTTTACAGAATTGAATTCGGGTGAGTAGAACTCTCGAAATCGATCTTACCGTGAATAGTATTTTCTGAGCATCGTTGGTTAAAGGTGTGTTGTGAAATGGGGGTCTTGGAATTATTAAAATAGCTCACTGGTTTTGTGCAAGCCGCTAGGGCAGGATTTCTGCGGCCAGGGCGGGGTGGTTGTAGCTGGGTGAAGACCGTTGTGGCGGGTCCGACGCGACTTAAGGTCATAAAGAAACCCCAAAACGTCTTTATTCAGCACTTTTCAATTTTTAGAGCTAAGGAATGAACCCAAGGCAATTCTTGACAATTTTCCACCATTCTTGAGGCTAAAGGTAAGATTTTAACTTCCCAAATCCATTTTTCGATCCGTAGAATGTAAATTCGTGGGTAATTATTGTTGGGGAATGGTTTTGATTCAACTAATGGTGGAAAAAGCCCTAAATTGGGTATTAGGATCTTGGGTTGGTCTAGGGTTATTGGGTTTGTTATAATCTGGATAATTAGACTTTTGATTGTTTATCCTTGCGTTAATTGTATATTTTTAGACCACGAACAAGCGGGAAGAATCCGAAAGGGAAGATTCAAGTGCCTTAGGGGATTCAAGCTTGGATTCGAGGTAGGTGATGGTTGTGATTTCATGATTGTGTGATATATGTTTGTTCTTGCTTCATTATGATACGTGTATGTATGTGAATGTTGCACTATTGATTACACTACTTATGGATGAGGATAGATGAATGATGAATGCCGTGAATCATGACTTAATTGTATGATTTTGAGAATATACTTGTGATTGTGATTGTGATTGTGGCTTGTTGAATGGATCGGGTATTGCGTTCCGACACACTAACTTGGATCGGTTGCCACGTTTCGATATAAACATTGGATCCGTTGCCACATTCCAGCATAAATATGGGATCGGTTGCCACATTCTGGCATAAACATTGGCTCGGGTACCACGTTCCAGTATGCTAACAGTTTGGGTGTGGGTTCCATGAGAGGACCAATAAATTGGGTTCCGTGAGAGGACCATTGAATTGTGTTGTGTATCTACTTGTGGTGATTTCGTTCATATCTAATGATGATTGATATTGGAAGACGATATGTTGCTCTAAATTGATATAACTGTGATATGTGAGAATCGTGAAATTGTTCGTTGTTCGTAATAGTTGACTAATATTGTATATGTTTGGTCTATGCCTGTTTTATAATGATTGTGGTTACTTGCATGTGTTTCACTTATTGGGACAGCCGCGTGATCCTACCAGTACACTGTGGTTGTGTACTGATATTGCACTTGCTTGTTCTTTGTTGAGTACAGGGCATCTTCAGGCGGCTATTGATAGACCTCAACTAGGTGACTATTGAGCGTGATCAAATTCAAGGGTGAGCCAGTTATTTCAGGCTGCCATGGATCTCTCTTGTTTAAGTCCACTCATTTCGGACTCAAACTATTTGTTTAAGGTGTTGTTTAGTTTTTGGGGTTGTACCCCTGGTTTTTAGACTTGTCGTTAATAGAGTTTCGGTACAATGACTTTCAGGTTCTAAAGGTTTTTCTTCCGCATTAGTTGATTAGTTGTTTGTTAAAATCTTGGAGTTTATGGGAATTCCATTTTTATAGTCATTTAAACCTGTTTCCGTATCTTTAAATGCCTTAGTTTTCATAAAATTTGTTTGTTTGGGTTGTAGTAATGGTTCTCCCACCGGAGGGTTTGTGTGGGTGTTAATCACGACGGTCTGGATCGTGATAAATAGAGAATGGGCACTCCAACCCACCTCCATATCAATATCTATTTTCTATTTATAGAGGGTGAATAGTAGTTCTCCAAATTTGAAGAACTACTATTCACCTCTCTATTTCACTCTTTTATTATTTTAATATTATTTCTATTATTTTGTAACTAACATATTATTTTATATATAATGTCACTAATTAAATATCTATTATTCGTAATTCATTTTAAATAAAATGTAATGTTTTAAAAAATATATTATTTAATATATACTATTTTCATCTCGAATTGATAATATTTTAATTTTTTTAAGTTTTCGTCACTAATATAATTTGAAAATCTTTGATTTGAACAATTTTTAGCTAAACATAAAAAAATTAAGGACAAAAATGCTCATTTTTAACCCTGTAATGCATTAATAGAGCATTTATGGGAGCAACGTCATAATCTTGAAAGTTGAGTATTTATGTAATTGTATTTCATTAATGATTTCTTTTATTTGAATTGTACATTAATTTGTACATTATAGAATATTTGCTTTCAATTTATGTTATTTAAAAATTTAGCATAAAATATAATTTTATGTATTAAATGAAGAATTTTAAAAATAAAATATTATATCAAATGAAAATTATATAAAATAATTATTTGAAAAATAAAGAAATGATATGTATTATGAAATAAGAAAATAAACATGAAATAGAAATAATAATATAATATTAATGAGAGATAAAAAGATTTTTTTTAGACAGTAAAATAGAGAATTATATTGGAGTTGGTCATCTGAAAAAATAAAGAACTTTATATTAAGAGGGTAAATAGAGTAGGGAAAACTATGCAGTTAAACAAACTTATATTACTTAATTACTCATCATAGCTATAGTTTGCTATAATTACCACTCGCGACTAACATTAACCATTAATTACGTGGGCTGACTTCGAGTTGTATAATTAGTCACGTTTGTATAATTCGTCACATTTGTATAAATCTCAACTAACAACTCTTCATTTGATTTGTATTTGTATATGATGGTTTGTATTTGTATATGACGATGATTTCCTTTTCTTTTTCAGTTTTGTCCTCATATACATTCAATCTGTTTGTGTATAACTTTTTAAAGTTTGTATAAATGTGTAGTTTTCAGATTTTGTATAATATAATTTATATAATGTAATTTGTATAATTGTTTAAAGTTCATATGTTTATGTTTATCAATTCGTTATTTCGAGTTTTATCATATTTGTATAATTCTAGACTTAATATTACTCAATTATACAAAAATATGCGAATTATACAAATTATTGTCCTCTCTCTCGCCTCTCTCCTCCCTCTCCCAATCTCGCTCGCCAGAATATACAAATACATATGTATAATATAAAATTATCTAACCGATATACATATACAATATACCTCTCTCCCACCCTCAGCCCTCTCTCGCTCGTCTCTCTCCTCCCTCTCCCAATCTCGCTCGTCACTCTCCTCCCTATAACATGTATCTATGAATCATAATTAGCAAACTATAGCTATGAAATATATAATTAAACTATTTTTGAGTTGTTACATATGAAAGTTTCTCAATAGATATACGGTTGGAGATGCCCTAACACTCCCAATAATTTAAATAGGAAACTAAAAAAAAAACTTAGGTGTATTATTGGCATTTCATCCTTGTATTTTTTGAAAAACTGGTACTTGCCTCACTCCTCTTTTTCTTGTACCAAACTTTTAAGGCGTCAAACTATAGCGCTCGCTCTCCTTTTCATCTTGTTCTTCACCAATGCTGAAAATTTATGCTGCTCTATACCCATTCTAGTTTGACTACTTCAAGATTTGAATTCGTTTCAGCCTTCAATTTGAAGTTGATTGTGAAGAAATATATGCACACAACCTGATCGATGAAATGCCTCAATGAACTGAGTATGTTGAATTTTCGATGAGGTTCGGTTTTTAGGCGTCCCAATTGTCAGAAGAAGAAAACAAAGTAGTTGCTGGTTGTGTCAAGTGTATCTTTTATGGTAACTTAAGTTGGTCTTACAATGGGAATGCGTAGCGTGAGGAGGAATCTTATACCTCGAACTAAGATGTTGACAGCCAAGACTAGTGGAGTGATGCGGTTTTATCACTGCTCAGAGGAATTCCAGGACGAGTCTTTGCCTTCTGAATGGTATGAGAAAGCTTTCTCAAAATTAACAAAATTGAACCTTTTGCTGAAGAATGTAGACTTAGCTGATGGCAAGCTAGTAAATGTTAATGATCACTCGAGAGTTCATGATGAAAGCTTGGAACAAAAGTTGTCTTCTTTCAAATCACTGGCTAGGACCTTTATTGGGTGTCCATCAATGCAAGAAATGATGAAAAAGAATGTGGCACAAGCATTAGCTGATGTACAATGTGATCAGCCTCTCTGTTTTAGTAAAAATAACGAGAGGGAATCAATTACAGTTGATTCCCTCACAAAAATTTCAAACTTCCTGAATGTTTCTGCACAACAAAGGAAGCTTGTCAGGCAATCAATATGTGCACAGGTCACAAAGTACCCCGTATGGATAGGGGCAGTTGAAGAGATATTGTATGGACTGAAATCTAATATCGATTTTCTAAATTGTAGATGTCCGAGTAAAGACATTAGAATGGCGCAGCAAATAGTTACAACTTGTCAAAAGTATTTAGAGAATGCAACTTCTTATGACCCTGAATCCACTTCATGGATGCGCGTCGCACCTGCAAAAGGTGTGGAGTCACCTGCTTCTCATAAGTGGGAAGGTGTTCTTGAAATGTTCAGCGACCTTATTGATTGCTTGAGTGAAGAGACAAAATTAACTTCGGAGGTAAAGAAGCTTGAGGTCATGAAAGAGGGACTTTATCAGATTAAGGATGTTTTCATAGACAAAAACATTGGATTTAAGGAAGCTCGCTATCAGGAGAGTTTAGTGCATAAAAAGTTGACTAAGACATTGGGCCACCCATCACGATGTGTGTTCACACTTCTTCTTTATTATCTTTATGGCATCATCTGGGATGTTGATATTGAAGTATGTGGAGGACTTTATCCACTTGGTCGAGGGGATAAGTTTCGTCTGTGCATGGGAAAGATCCTAACATCTGATGAGCAGAATATGCTGCAGAGCGGGGTAAAGCAGCTAAGCAGAGCTCTGGGGCTTTTCAAGTTTGTATGGGAAACAGCAGGAATGAAAGGCGACCTAGAAGTACAAGGCCATCTGTGGTGCATTGGTGCCAATAATAAGTCATTTACCTATAGAAATAATATGTTCTTGCTGCATTCTATAAGTTGCTGATGTGACTGACAGGTAAAGCTAGAAATGCGGAAGATGCATTCATCAATGTGTATGGTAGGTTAGTATGTAACAACTTTTTGCTGCCATCAAAATGCATCTCTACTCTCATATCATGCCCAATATGTTACTTATGATGGGGAAACTTTATGTCTGAGTAACAAGATAATCATTACGTCATTTGTTTGTTACAAATGGTCTAGTCAGACACTTTTATCTAATAAACTGGTTTTTCTATTCAAGTTGTAACCTATTGTCGTTGATGTTCTTCCCTTTTATCTTCAATTAGCACAGGGTGGCATCAGTCATTTCTTGATTACAATAATTAAGAAAGAAGACTTGTTGACATGTTCCACCAAGTTTTGGTAATTTTGTGATGTTGCTCAATTCTGAAGTTAGTCGACTTAGCTAGTGATATTTCCCTTGCTGCTTGTGATGAGGACTCAATTATCTACCCATTTATATATTTGATGTTTTAAAAAAAATATTGTGAATCTCAGGCTGTTCCATGAGCCTAAAAGATGATGTGATAGGGTACATCAATTATGTTTACATTAAACAAAGGTAAAATTCCATAGTATAACTTGCGCCCCAGTTAATTTCCCATATCAGGCAGAAAGAGTCCTGGGCACCAACAACTACAATGGTAATTGGTAGGGCATGATGATGAATGTCATAGTGTCCTTTAATTTGTTGTTTATTGTTGCATTTTCACTTGGAAATTATTTTTGAACAATATATATTTAGTTCACTGAAATTCTAGACAGTCAACAAAGGAAATGCATAAGAATGCAACAACAAAACAACAACCACATATTCAGTGAAATTCCACAAGAGGGGTCTGGGGAGGGTGGGATATACGCAGACCTTACCCCTACCTTTGTGGAGTAGGGAGCCTGCTTTCGATAACCTTAAGCTATTTACAATGCTTCTAAAATTTCTAGGATAGCTACAGTGTCCACTAGAGGGGTTCTTCTTTACACCAAAAAATGAAATAACAAAAGGGAGTTCATCTTGATCTTCTGAATTTGGTTGCTCATGCCTTGAAAGCATATCAAGTTTTTTTCCCTCAAATTGGCCCACAAAATACATAGTGGGATCATCTTCAATCAGTTCTTCTGTTTGAGTAACCATCCTAACCTGTTCCAGCATTTCACAACTCCAAAGAGTTTTTAGGCGTCGCCCATTTGATACTCATGCTTAAAAAGATGTTCCAGATTTGAGAAGTCACTTCACAATGTAAAAAAAGGTGACAGTTAGTTTCAGCTTCCTTACCACAAAGATAGCATCTTGAAGATACTGAATGCCTCTCCCTTAAATTTTCATCCATTAAGCATACCTCTTTCACTACCAACTACATAAAGTGACCATGGATATTCCTTTGTTGTGTCCGTGCTTTCAAACTTTTGGGAAGTATTATTCAGTTATTAGAATTATCTGAGCACCGTGTCTTCATTAAATTAAGTAATCCAGAATTTCTCCACACATGATGTTTAAATATTCTTATGGTTATAACTGTCTAGAAATTCAATTATGTGGTAAGTTTAGTGAATCAGCTACTTATAAAAAAAAGTTTAGTCAATTAGCTTCCATCATCGAGTCTCAGTGTCCTAGTAGTCTATGTGACTTATCTATTTTTTAGATTGTCTTAAGTCCGAAGTAATAATTCTTCTGTGGATTATACAAAATAAGTTAGATGTTCAGTCAAATTAATTGCACTGGACAAAATAGTTGTAATGGACACAATATAGGAAATGTCTCTCTAATGGTTTTGAAGATTGATTTTCAATTGCAGACTATGTTCTTTTGGAACCTTCAATTACATACTAATGGCTCAAAGCTCTTTGTTACAGCTTCAAGTTGATGGCGGGTTGAATCAAAATATGAATTCAAAAGCCTTGTCTGCTCCAAATGTTAGTCCTCTGGATTTCCCTGCTCTCTCTGTGGCAGAAAGTCAAAACAACAGCCTAAAGTACTCTGGAAGAGATGTTCAACAAAATATCAATCCCTATAGGTCTTCTGAGAAAGACAGCACCCTTCTGTTTAGATCTGGCTCTTCCATCCCTTTTCGAGATGCTACAGATTTTGCATTGTCTCATGTACGTCAGGAAGATGGCATCTCAGGATTCTAGCATATGGAAGTATGATAGGACTGGAGTAGCTAATGGTAGTGTTGGATCAAGTGGAAATTCACCTGTATTGGCTTAGCTCTTACAATAGTAGGTAGAATAGGGGAGTTTATGGTGATAGGTTGCAGAGCAGAGGTTCCGTGTAATAATTTTCCTCTCTAAAAGGAGATGTTCACTATATGAATGGTGTTATGGAATATGAGTTAATACACGTTCGATTGAGAGTTTCAAAAGAGATGATTTGTTACTATCCAAAAAAAAAAAAAAATGAAACTGTTCATGATATTGGGATTATAGTGAGTCTCAAAAGAAACTTTTTAAGTTTAAAAGAAATTGACAAGGAAAAAAAAT
>JAJOOF010002453.1:0-17511 GCA_029582545.1 Solanum lignicaule | reverse complement strand
CAAGCTTTTTCCGACCTAAGCTGGGATGTCGGTTTTAGGTCGGTATTTCAAGGAATACCGACCTCCGGAGGTCGGTATTTATAGGTCGGTATTCACAGTTTTTTTAGTAGTGATAGGACCCTGAAAAACTCATACAAGCCACTTAGCATTCATAACATACGAAATAAAATGAAAAGAGATAAAGAAAAACATTTCAAGTTCCAAAAATTTTATAAAAGTAAAGTGGAAGACTAAACACTTGTCTCATTAGTTATTCATCTAGTACATAAGAATAAAATTCGGGCCTAGCCCATACATCATGGCCAAAACTGAAAATAAGAAAGAAAACTGAAAATAAGAAAGAAAACTGAAAACAATAAAAATTTATCCTCGAAGCATGAGGACTCACCAAAGCTCGAAATCTCTCAAATCAACTTCTAGCCATGAAACTAGAACCCTGACTGTAGGACCCTTCATTTGGGAAAATGTAGGCAAGAGTATGCGTTAGTACAATCATGTACCAATTATGATAGTCATGCATAAAAACATTTTAAAACATGCTTAAAGAGGGCATTTTCATGATTATGCAATGATCAAGCTAAATCATAAATCTTGAATGTTAAAAACATAAGTCATAAACCATGATCAATGTAAGTGAACATCATCTTGAAACATACTTACGATACTTCTTGAAATAACCTTGGTTCATCATAACTTTGCTTGTTTGTGGGAAGTAGCCTTAATCGACATATAAGACAATGCGAGCTATCAACATGGAATCTGGTGTCTCCCAAACCGAAGAGTTTTCCTACTTGCCACGGTAAGACCATGAACTTTTAGCTATTGTGGATCCACTAGCTAATGTCTATCTAGACAATCCTATGTCTGCACATAGTGTAACACCCCAAAAATTTCTAAGTTAAGACCCGAACTATTCTTCATTTATATGTAAGGTTGTATCGGGTGATTCTTAAATTGCCCATATTTGTAAAGGTAAATTATTTAGTGTGGGGATGATTTTGGATATCAATTAAGGTCACTAGAATCCCTTAGCACAAAGTTGAGTTGAAAGTTTCCTTACCAATTAAGTTTTGATGTAAGATTCTACTTAGTTCAACTTCAAACGACCATATCTCTTAGAATATAAAGAGTTACATAGCCCATAACCTATCAAATTATAGGTATTTGAATCTTCTTTCCAACGCCACCAATTTTGTGTCAATCCGAGCTTTGAGTAAAAAGTTAAGACCATTTTAGTAATTTGATACAGTGCAGTGATGAATTAGCCGACGGAAAAACATTAAAAAGGGTCATTGATGAATTTCTAGGTCATCAATGATCAAATCACAATATGATTTCAGATATAGTTTTTATGATTACAACCTAAATACAAGTTATTTCAAGTGTTGTAAGGGAACTTATATGGCTCCGAATGTATCATTTTTACATTTAAAAAGAGAGCACTATTTTCAGAAAAGTATAAAGAGTTTTCAAAGTATTTCAGACAGATTCAGTACAACTTCGGTTACCTCTTAAAGAGGCCTTTTGAGAAATTATCTCAACCCGAGAGTACTTTTACATGAGCATTCAGTTATATTTTGGGAGTAGTATTGAGCACCAATTTCGGGTAAGAGTTAAGATAACTCAAACTCCATAACCTACGCTGCCAACGTAGATAGGATCGTAATGCTAGACGGGCAATTCCTTACCTACCTCAAGAAGGCTTTTCATTGGATCAAGTAGTTCAGTTGTGTCCTATACTCTAGCAAGGTATAGAGCGGCTCTGGCAACGTGGGTAAGACGTTGTGTCATCACGAGACTCATAGTGATGGTTGTTGGTTAGAGAAACTCTGAATAAAGTAAATTAAAGTATATTTTTATATGTACATTTCACTTCAGTATTTACTATTATTGCATTCCTATAGTAAGATCTTAAATGATTTTCATCATGATTTATACTATATTCAGTTGAGTTACTTTCAATCTTTCAGTTTAGTTATTTGTGGTATTCAGCCCTATTACATACTCGTGCAATGAATGTACTGATGTCATTCGACCTGCATCTTTTCATGGTGCAACTTCAGGTACTTAGGATCATCAACAGGAGATCCATTAAGATCATATCATCCGCTTATCAGCTTTTTGTGAGGCCCCCTTACTTTTGGAGGACTTTAGTTTTATTATTTGTTAATTAGTAGTAACTCTTTGAGATGTCGTGGATCTTGTCCCGACACCTATCTTTATACAATAGAGGTTTTATAGATAGACAGTCTTGGTTAGTCTTGCAGCATTCAGTTTCAGATATTTTATTTAAAACTTTATGTTTAATACTTAGGATTTCCAGATAAATTAAGATTTAATAAGTTGTTTTTAAATAATTATTTAGTTTTGATGCTTGTGTATGCTTGAGTTAGTCGTCCACTTGTACTCAGCCAAGATGAGGGTTCGCTTGGGGACCAGCAATGGTTCTCAAGTGTTGACTACGTCCAGGGTATAGGCTCGGATCGTGACAGTATACTTTACATAATAAATAGATTTAAATTGTTATTCTAAACCCAAGATTTCTCATATTGTAAACGTTGCTTATACCATACGTCTATATAGTATTTTCAACAAATAATTTAATTAGTCATATGCATCAATGGCTTATTCTTTAATTAAAATCCCAAGGATCTTTATAACTTATTTTTTTATTACCGTGAGTGAGTCTGATATTAATTTGTCTCTTCATTTAAGTTTATCCTTTGTACATATTTGTATTTATGTACAAAAATGTTTAGAGAAGTGCTTAGCTAAAAGCTAAAGATTGTTCATCTTTTTGTTGGAATTTGGTAATGTAAATTTATATTTAAGAGTTTTCCACTTTTAAGATATAGGTGAATAAACAAAGTTTATGAATATAATCAAATCAAAATTAGTTGACATATAAGGGATAAAATATTTTATAAAGATATTAAACATATACAAAATATAATTCACAGAAATGTCAAAGAAAAAGACCTAGACACTCTCGTTCTAGTTGAACGTGATAATAACTTGAAGTTTCATTGCTCATCAGTTGAAGCTTCATATGAAAATACAAACTCATTTACATGAAACATAAACAAACAAAACTTTGTGTCAATGAAAATATTAAATAGTGGAGAAATTTCTCATATATATTCAACTAATATGCCTAGCGCTTTCTTTCTCTCTCTCTATCTATTCCTCTTTGAAGAAAATATCTATAAAATATGTCGGCTAGAAAAAAGTTGAAGTCAATACCTCCAAAACTGAGTTGCAATTGCTAATATTTGGAGTGCAAATCTTGTGACGAACGCTCTTCATTTGAACATGATCGAAGACCCGCACTAAAAGCAAAAAAATTGTGGATATGAACCAAATGATTGCTCTTTTCTATCTAGCTACATGGTAGGTGCACTTGACATTTAAATGTTTAACTTGTTGGGTTCGAAAGTGATTATGGCGTCATGTGGAAGCTTGCAATTGCAAATCACATGGTTGATAAATCAGACGACAAAAACTTATACTAAAAATTAAATTATTATTATATGGTTTAGTCAATTGGCCTACATATGAAAAACTAATAAAAAGAAAATATTAAAACTGTTGAGGGAAAATCTCCCCATAAACAAAAGTCTTTAATGACTACATTGTGGATGTTTTTGTGTTCTGCTATGAGAATATGGATCTTCAATTTATAGATTTTCAAACTTTTACTCTAAGGAAAGAATAAACCATATATAGAAGAAAATTATATTTTCCTTTTAGAAAAAGTCTAAGCATTTATGGTAATACTCTGACTTTTCTTTAAGGAAAAAAATAAACTTCAAATAAGGAAAGAAAATATGTGCAAAACCCTAACAAATCTCCCATTTTGGCTGAATTTTCTTGACAAAACTTGATCTGTCTTCTTCATATGCTTGATAATCTTGTTCTTCACAAAATCTTCATGTATCACTGTTGTTTACCATGATTTAAAAGTTCATATGGGTTAAAAATTAAAGCCCTGTGTGAAAAGTTATGAGCAGGGTTGAAAGTGGAGCTCATGCGTTAAAAGTAATATGCATGAGTTGAAAGTAGAACTCATGCGTTAAAAGTAAGATGCATGAGTTAAAAGTGAAGCTTATGCGTTAAAAGTAAAATACATGAGTTAAAAGTGGAGCCCGAGCATTAAGAATTTGTTGGGGTTGAAAGTTGATTTTGCTTTTAAGGATAGAGCAGCCGAATTGTTGAAAATATATTTGAAAATTTTCTCCACATGTAGTAGTGCAAAAATCTTCATTATCATCAAATTTGATGAAAATTGATTTGAAACCTCTTGAACCTATATTCACTCTTGTTCAATCATTGGATCATCAGACCATGTGCTTTGATACCACTTGTTGGGTTCGAAAGTGATTATAGCGTCATGCGGAAGCTTACAATTGTAAATCACATGGTTGATAAATCAGACGACAAAAACTTATACTAAAAATCAAACTATTATTATATGGTTCAGCCAATCGTCCTACATATGAAAAACTAATAAAAAGAAAATATTAAAATTGTTGAGGGAAAACCTCCCCATAAACAAAAGTCTTTAATGACTACATTGTGGATGTTCTTGTGTTCTGCTATGAGAATATGAACCCTCAATTTATAGATCTTCAAACATTTCCTCTAAGGAAAGAATAAATCAAATATGGAAGAAAATTATATTTTCTTTTCAGAAAAAGTTCAAGCATTTATGGTAACACTTTGACTTTTCTTTAGAAAAAAAAAAACTTCAAATAAGGAAAGAAAATATGGGCAAAACCCTAACATAACTCGCATTCTGCATATATGAACATTTTGCCATTAGAGGCATATTTAAATCTGGCATAATACATAAGCATGACCATTAACTTGGCTTCAGCTGACAACTATGACCTTTAACTTTGGGTACATTTAAACTTGTATAAAATTGAACAAATAGACACATTCGTCCTACATGGCACCCTACATGGCAATTTTGTGTCCTAGATGGCATCTTACGTGCATTATGACACGTAGGACATGTGTGTCTAGTTGTTCAATTTTATAAAGCTTAAGTGCCTACTTGTATACTCCGAAAATTGAAGGGCATAGTTGTCAGCTGAAGCCAAGTTAAGGGTCATGTTTATGTGTTATGCCTTTAAATATTTAGGAATTGTAGGATGTCACTGCCTTTATCACATTTAGTACAAAAATGAAAAGACAGGAGTTAAGGAAAATGAACAATCTTGATAAATGTAAGGGGTTGAAAACGGAAATACATCATTTTCTCCTGTTGTGGCTGCATTTAGCTCAAGAGGGCCAAATGCAATTGTTCCCCGGATATTATTGGCCCTGGAGTGAACATAAATGTTGGACCAACTTCACTTAATATCGATACACGAAAGACCTCATACAACATCGTTACGATTCTGGCACTTCCATGTCCTGATGCCCTCATGTTTCAGGAGTGGCTGCATTGGTAAAAGTTGTACATTCAGAATATGGAGTCCAACCGCGATTAAATCAGAAATCATGACAACCGAATACACTCAAGATAACACCAAGTAGGAGAGAAGCTTCATTACACAGTGACATTTGTGTCCAAGAAAGAAATGCATTTGGTTGGATTTCTTGGAACAATGTGAGGAGTCCAGTTGTATATTCTTGGATGACACACCTCAATCATCCATAAATGACTCTATCCTTGTAGGCATATATAGCTAGTGAAATGAAGGGGTTCGATAAAACACATAAACAAAAATTATTAGAATTGGTGGCCGGGGTGCGTCAGACCCGTGCAGTGGTGCAACACATGGGCGACGTGCATGAGCCCAGGTAGCAAGCTACCTTAATGAACTCTTTCCCTTAAAAAAATTGAGTTAATATCGTGTGAACCGATAGTTCATATATCAGATATTAAACTGATAAAAACAGTTACTACACTTGATCTTAGCCAAAAGGTCGAGAAAGGTATGCTTGCTTATTCCTGCGTAAATGACTGACTTTTGTGACAAAACACTTGCGTTCAAGTCCTGTTTGGATTCCGATGTGGGAAACTAACATATATCCAACTTGGACTAAAAAATATGAGAGGCACTTGCAATGAAAAATGAAAGTTGAAAATAAATAAAACTTCAAAAGAGTACTATCAAATTTTCACCAATCTAACCAAAAGAACAAACAAAATTTGTGGTTTTTTTTTTGTGTTTATGAAAAAAAATATATAATTTAAGAAATCCAAATTGAATGTCTACATAAAACTTCAACTTCATATTATTTAATTTCATACTAGTTCTGGACACGTGTTTCGCACGTATTTACTTCGAATCTTTCATTACTTAATCTACACTAAAAATAAATTTGCTAAGATACATTAACTTTCATTTTACTTTACGATTATGTACGTTAATGCCAAGGGAATAATGCATGTTGAGTAAAAACATTAACATTTTAAGGCTATTAATATTTTAGTAATTAAAACTTTCAACTTTGATATTTTCTACTTCTAGAACAATATAAATATATATAGATAGAAATAGATAATGAAACAAGCAATTAGGTATTTCCATACCCCATCCTAATAGGAAGGGATGTTTACTAATATAAAAATTGATCACACAACATATTCACCTCATAACCCCATATATCTATTTTCAATTTTTATACCTGATAAGTCTTAATGCTCCCAGATGTTTTGATCATCTCCTCACAAGTCCAGGGACCCAGTCCTCTGCAAAATATGCTCGTCCAGGATCATATGTTGTACAACTGAAAAGTTGTCTGCGTTAGAAAGTTGGTGAAGTCGCCACTGTATTACACTAACCAGAATCGACGAGGTTGTTTGTCCAAAAGTATTAACTCTTGATGTTTGATATATTCAAGACCAAAAACAACAAACAACTCATTCATTCAAATAGAGATATTCAAGCTTCAAAACAGTAGGGACCTGATAAATTGCATTATTGCTTCATGTACCAGCTATTACTTTGACTGCTTGTAATCGTGCTTATATTGTAGGAATCGTTTCACTTGTGATAGAAACATTTCAAGCTTGTGTGAATCATTGTAAGAACTTAGTTGTGAGTAACTTAGTGTCTTACATCAAAGTTTATATTAATCAGTCAGGATTAGTATAGTGGGTAGTGTTGTATCTGCTTAGGCTCGGTTAAGTAATAGGTGATATTACCTAGTGTGGAGATTAACAGGTTAATCTCAAGTTGTAAACTGTGTTTTACTTTTGCTTGTGAAGTTTAGTAAAAGTAATTTGAAAATCCCTGTAAGGTAGGTTGTGGTTTTACTCCCTGGAACAAGGAGGTTTTCACGTAAAGTTGTGTGTACAATCTATATTTTCAGCATTTATTTACTTTAAGTATTTATCTGTTTTTGTCATTATAAATCGTGTTGAGGACCTGGTCCTATCTTAGCTAAGTGGATGCATACATTCCAACAAGTGGTATCAGAGCTTAACTTTTCGATTTGGGTAACACCAAGAAAAGAAAAGATCTGAAGGAATGATTACTCCACCCAATATGGAAGAAGGTCAGTCATCTACCAGACCACCCCGCTTCAATGGACAATACTATGGGTGGTGGAAGAATCGCATGCATTATTACCTCAATGCTGAAGATACTGAGTTGTGGGACGTGATTCTTGATGGACCATACATTCCCACAAATGAGGTGAAAGATGGAGAGCTCACTACAACCGTTATCAAAACCAGAAAGGAGTACAATGAAACGGACATGAAGAAGATGGAGAAACATTATAAAGCAAAGAAGACTCTAGTATGTGGAATCGGGTTAGATGAGTACAATCGAATCTCTGCTTGTGAGACAGCTAAGCAGATATGAGACTGTTTCCAAACAGCCTATGAGGGAACAACACAAGTGAAGAGTCTAAGTTCGATATGCTTACGACTCAGTATGAGAACTTCTGTATGAAGGAAGGTGAAACCATCTTCGAGATGAACTCAAGATTCACCTATATAACCAACGAACTGAGATGCCTTGGTGAACCTATTCCCTTAAGCAAACAAGTTCGGAAGATTCTCAAAGTACTTCCCAAATCATGGGAAAGCAAAGTGAATGCTATAACTGAAGCAAAGGATCTGAAGACGCTTTCCATGGATGAACTGATTGGAAATCTCCAAACTTATGAGCTGAAAAAGCAACAGGGGACAAACATGAAGGAGGGAAAAAAAGCAGAAATCAGTTGCTTTGAAAACTTCTCAAAACGATGTGATTGAGGAGGAGGATGAAATGGCATATGTCACTAGAAGGTTTTAGAAGATTATCAAGAAGCATGGAGGCTTTCAAAAGAAAGCTTCGACCAGTAGAGCAGCTAATGCAAATAATCTTTGTCATAAATATGAAAAACCTGGTCATTTTATGAGGGACTGCTCCAGCCAGAACCAGGAAACTCAGGACTTCAGACCTCGCAGAAGGGACCAGGTTCTAGACCATGCTAAGAGGAAAGCTCATGTTGATTAGCTGGTGAAGAAAGCTTTGGCTATATGGGGAAATGCATCTAGCGAATTCGAGAAAGAGACAGATAGTCCAGAAGATGTCTCGATGATAGTTGTGGAAGATGATGAAACTGTCTACAACTCCATTTTCTCACTAATGGCAAAATCTGACGATGAAGAGGATCTGAATGAGAAAAGAGGAAGCAGTCGGTGATGGTACATGGATAGCGGATGCTCAAGGCACTGGAGACACTCTAAACTTCCTCTCTTTGGAAGCACACCAAGGTGGTGGTGTGTCATTTGGTGGTGGGAAGAAGGGTTTCATTATTGGTATTGACAAGATAGGGAGAACAACAGATCATTCCATAGACAATGTACACTATGTGGATGGTTTGAAATACAATATCTTGAGTGTATCTCAAATCTACGACAAGGGAAATAAAGTCAAGTTCATGTCTGATAGATGTCTTGTTACAAACTGTGCAACTAAAAGAGTTGTTATGTCTGCCAAAATAGTCAAAAATATGTATGTTATGGATCTTGACTCTATTGAAGGGGACAATCTTTCATGCCTGAGCACTCAAACTGAAGATGCAAATCTATGGCACTAGCGATTGGGACATGTAAGTACTTCTTTGTTGAACAAACTTGGTGCACGGAACCTGGTCCGTGTATTGCCAAAGCTGAAGTTCTCAAATTATAAAGTCTGTGATGCCTGTGCAAAAGGGAAACAAACAAGATCATCCTTCAAAACCAAGAAAGGCGTGAGCACAACCAGACCTCTGGAGCTTCTTCACATGGACCTATGTGGACTAGTCAAAATTCAAAGCAGAGGAGGTAAGAAGTATATTCTTGTAGTTGTTGATGACTTCTCCAGGTTCACATGGAACATGTTTCTGCGGACTAAGGATGAGACGATAGGACTTCTGATCACATTTGCCAAAGCTATTCAACTGAAGGTAAACTACAAGATTGCTAGTATCAGATCTGACCATGGCACATAGTTTGAGAACTCTCAAATTGAAGGCTTTTGTGCTGAAAATGGAATCAATTACAATTTCTCTGCACCAAGAACTCCGCAGCAAAACGGAGTTGTTGAAAGGAAGAACAGAACATTGGTGGATATTACAAGAACTATGATGATTGACTCAGGGTTTGCAATGATTTTTTGGGCAGAAGCAGTCAACACAGCATGCTATGTTACAAATAGGTGTCTTATTAGGTCTGTGCTCAAGAAAACACCTTATGAACTGTTGAATGACAGAAAACCTTCAATTGCTCATCTTAAGCCATTTGGGTGCAAATGCTTTGTACTAAATAATGGAAAGGATGACCTTGACAAGTTTGATGCCAAGAGCGATAAAGGGGTGTTTGTCGGGTACTCTTCTACCAGCAAGGCCTACAGGGTCTTTAACAAAAGAACTTTATGTGTTGAAGAGAGCATGCATGTGATATTTGATGAATCTGAGAAAAATGGTGAGCACAAAGAAGACCATGAGTTGGAAGAACTGATCAAGAGAAAACAGGATAAAACAATTCAAAATCCTGGAAACATACAGGTTGCAAAGGAAAATGGTGCAGAACACACAAAGAGAACCTGGTCCCTCTGGTTCAGCTCAGGAGGTATTATCTCAAAATCCAGAAGATGATGAAGGTGAATTTGATGCTGATATGGAAGAAGAGATTACCAGAAAGTCTGAATGGAAACATCAATCCTCACATCCACTAGACAATCTCATCTCTCCACTTGACTCCGAAATACAAACTAGATCCAGAACAAGAAATCTAGTTGCATATTCAGCTTTCATATCATACATTGAGCCTAAGAATATCAAAGAGGCTTTACAGAATGTAGATTGGGTAACATCAATGCAGGAAGAGCTTCATCAGTTTGAAAGAAGCAAGGTGTGGCACCTGGTCCCCAGACCAATCAACAGAACCATTATTGGGACAAAATGGGTCTTCAGAAACAAACTTGATGAGCATGGGATCATCACCAGAAACAAATCAAGACTCGTAGTGCAGGGATACAATCAAGAGGATGGGATTGACTATGACGAGACCGTTGCTCCTATAGCCAGAATGGAAGCTATTAGAATCCTGATAGCCTTTGCCGCCCACATGAAATGAAATTTAAACTATTTCAAATGGATATCAAGAGTGCCTTCTTGAATGGGAATTTGAAAGAAGAGTTGTATGTCAAGCAACCTCGAGGTTTTAAAGATGCAGACCTGCCAAATCATGTGTTGAAGTTGGATAAAGCTTTATATGGTTTAAAGCAAGCTCCCAGATCTTAGTATGAACGCTTGTCAAAATTCCTCCCTGCAAATGGGTTCAAAAGAGGTAAAATTGATAATACATTATTCCTAAACTCCAGAGGTAAGAAGTTGTTGATTGTGCAAGTATATGTAGATGATATCATCTTTGGAGCTACTTCAGATTCACTGTGCAAGGAATTTGCTGATTTAATGAGTAGTGAATTTGAAATGAGCGTGATGGGGGATCTTACTTTCTTTTTGGGACTTCAGATCAGACAGTCTTCTCAGGGCACATCCATATGTCAGGAGAAGTATATAAAAGAACTGCTGAAAAAGTTCAATTTTCTTGAAGCAAAAGTCCTTGATACTCCTATGAGCACAAGTGTGAAACTTGACCTGGATGGAGATGGAATTGAAGTAAATCAGACCATGTACATGGGAATTATTGGGTCACTTCTGTATCTTACTGCTAGCAGACCTGACATAGTCTTCAGTGTAGGGATGTGTGCAAGGTTTCAAGCAGCACCAAATGACTCACACTTGAAGGCAGCCAAGTGAGTTCTGAGATATCTAAAGGGCACACGGGACTTGGTCCTCTTCTATCCCACTGGTGACTCATTTGATCTAATTGGTTATGTTGATGCTGATTATGCAGGTTTTCTTGTTGATCGAAAGAGCACATCAGGCATGGCACATTTTCTAGGATCATCACTGATTTCATGGGGGACTACGAAGCAAAACTCAGTGGCATTATCTACGGCTGAAGCAAAATATGTGGCTGCTGCATCTTGTTGTGCACAACTACTATGGATCAAGCAGGAGCTGGAAGACTTTGGAGTTCTCACAGACACTATCCCTCTTATTTGTTATAACACCAGTGCAATGAACATGGCCAAGAACCTTGTTCAGCATAAGAGGACAAAGCACATATATGTGAGGCATCACTTTCTGAGAGACGATGTTGAAAAGCAAAATGTGGTGATGAAGTTCTGTAAGATAGAAGACCAATTGGCTGATATCTTTACAAAACACTTGAGTAAAGATTGTTTCATCAAAAACAGGTTAAGGCTGGGGATGCACAAGATCACCTGATTCCATGACAAGTTTGCACAAAATCTTCCATTTGATTATGTTAAGAAGGGCAGGTATCTATACTTGTTGTAATGCGTATCATTTGAGAATTCACTTCTAGTACTTTAATGCAGGTATACACTCATGGCATGTTGGCTGAAGGGAAGATCTAATCATACAGGCAGGGCTACAAACTAAATGGGACATGGTCCCCACGAGGTTAGTATCACTTATGCTACATTGTATGTCTGTCAACGTCACTGCCACGTGTCTCTCACCCATTCATCGCGTTAGTTTCAGACGTCTTTTCACTTTAAATCCAAGAGTCACAACTTTTCAGGGACCCGATACCTCTTTGACTTAAATATAAACCTAATCTCTGCTAATCCAAAGATCTTAACCTCTTTCAAATCTCTTTTATGATTTCTTACTTCGTTCTTAAATCGTCCCTTCTTCTTTATCAAAATGTCTAACTCCACTTCCTCTTCAAAGCTTCCCTTTTATCAAGAGATTGAAAACCCTGGTTCCTTCAATTTCTCCACCCTCTCCCCAGAAGAATCTTCGTTGACACCAGTCTGTGGTTTTGGTTAAACGGACGAGTCCATCACACATCATACTGAAGTGGTGGCTTCTCTTAATTTTCCATGTGGGGAGATCTTACCCTGCTCACCGACGTTAATTCTATCAGGCGACAAATCTCAAAACTCGGAAGCCTAATCAGTCATAAAACCCAGTGCTGACCCTCCTACTGAAGAACTTGAACTATTGTCTAGGGGAGTGTCTTCTATTATGTTTGAAAGGTTATTTGATGGAGATCTACCGGAGGGAAAGGGTCCTGAGTCTAATATTCTAACAGCAGGGGTAGAATTAGTGGATGTACAAAGTTTGGCCTCCCTTAGAGGCAATGTTCAACCAACCTTGCTGGAACAAGAGTTGAGGTCTCCAGAGCAGGTACCTCACAGTGTTCTACCCGTGTTTGA
This sequence comes from Solanum lignicaule, assembly GCA_029582545.1. NCBI lineage: Eukaryota > Viridiplantae > Streptophyta > Magnoliopsida > Solanales > Solanaceae > Solanum > Solanum lignicaule. The sequence continues at coordinate 4,762 of JAJOOF010002453.1, read as the reverse complement.
CCAAACTCCTAGGTCATTTGACGTTGAGAGTGACAAGGAAGAGGAAGAAATAGTGCCTTTGAAATGGAGTAGGAAAAAGGGTGCAAGGAGCCAACACTTTAACAGTTGGTGTCCCTGATTTGGAAACAGTTAAAAGTGTTCCTGAGGCTGTTCTTGTTGATGAGCCCGCTGAGTGTGCAAAGGGGAGAAAAAGAAAAGCGAAGGGAAAGTTGGTTGAGTCTCACTAAAAATGGGACAAGAAGAAGTATGGAACTAGGAGTAAGATGAAGAAAGTTATGGGGAGTGCCATTGCAGCGAATGTAATTCAAACAGAGAGGATTAGGAAAAGAAAACGGGAAGGTCACTTGCCTGTAGAACCCACATCAACTCATTTGTTGTTGGGACCAGTGAGACCAAATTTGATGACATCACTGCATATGTGACTAAACGAAGAAAGGAAGTTGAGGTTGAGAGGGTTAAATTGAAGGGAAGTCAGAAGTCTGTAAAGAAATCTCCTGTGAAGAAGGAGAGAGTGGAGAAGAGGGTTACTGTTAAATCAAATCAGGACAAAGGACCAGGTCCTAGTGTTATAAAACAAGTTGCAGACAAGAAAATGACCAGGGAAGCGTGCATAGCTGAAATGGAGAACCAGAAAGTGCTGAATAGCAGAGTTTTTGATCCTGATATTATAACCAAATTTGGTATGTCCAATCTATTTTATGTTGTTTCTCTACAAAGTTGGGGACATCTATTCGAACCCCTAGTACCTTATTTGCATGAACCTGAGGTTCACGAATTTTACTACAAAATGGAGTTGTTAGAGGATGGAGGAATCAGGACTTCTGTCAAACATATTAAAATCTTTTTAGATGAGGAAACTTTGGGGATCATTCAAGGTGTGCCTACATGTGGAATTCGGTCAATTGAAGGTTACAAGCCATCCAATGAGTTCTCAGAACAGGCCACAAAGCGTGGAGATATCAAGCGTGCAGAGATGCCAAATAAGTTTCTAAAGGGAGAATATCATCTACTTTTTTAGTTCATCAACAAGGTGATGGTACCAAGGATGGAGAAGAAAACTATGGCGTCTGCTGCTAATTTATTTCTCATAGAGAAGCTGGATGAACTTGAGGAAATACATCTCCCTACTATAATGCTTGAACATATGCACAGGGTGATGACCTGGAAACTGGCAAAGCACGACATCCTGTATGGCTACTTGTTGAATTATGTGTTCAAACATTTTGAAGTACCTTTGGGACGAGGAGTACCTGGTACCACCAAGCAAATGTTCACTGCTGCTACCCTGCTCGAATGTGAGTGTGTTGAAGGAAAGGCCAGGGGTAGGTCTCAGGTGGTAGATATTCTAGAACAGCAAGCCTCCCTTGAACGAGAATTGACTGATCTCACTGTGATCTTGAATGATAAGGAGGTTGAGATTGCGCAACTGAAATCTCAGTTGCAGAAGGTTGTTTCAAAGGGACCTGGTAACAGTGGTGTAGATGAGCAAATGGTGCAAAAGTTGAGAGCTGAGAATGAGCAGCTGCTGAAGACAAATGCCTCACTCAGTGAGGAATTCAAGGCTCTTAACAAGCAAGTTATTCAGGCTCATGAAGCTGCATTGAGAGAATGTCCTTGCTCATATGTACCCTTAATCGTCTTCGCCCTCCGTCCTAAATGTGTCATGTTTCCCAGTTTCTTTTTCATTCCTAGTTTAAAACTCTAGTGGCTATGTGTACTATTTTGACTGACTACTGTGGTCAGTTTTTGTGTATTGTGCCCTGCCCAGTATGGTTTAATATTCTCTTTATGCTTACCTGTACATGCTCTGTCTGGCCCATGGCCTTGATTTCTTAAATGCTTTGCCTATAACTTACATATGTTTACTACTAATCCTTTTCAATGATGTCAAAAGGGGGAATTTTTGGTAAAGTGTTGTGAAATTAGAAAGGGAACTGAACAAAGGAGGAAGAACAGTGATAGGGGGAATAGGTGACAGGGGGAACTAATGTAATTTTTGAATGAATGGTTAAAACTCATGTGAGGTTGCATGTAGGTTGTTTGTCATCATCAAAAAGGGGGGAAATGATAAGTCTTAATGCGCCCAGATGTTTTGATGATCTCTTCACAAGTGCAGGGACCCGGTCCTCTGCAGAGTATGCTCTTCCAGGATCATATGTTGTATAGCTGGAAAGTTGTCTGCGTCAGAAAGTTGGTGAAGTACTTAGTGTCTTACATCAAAGTCTATATTACTCAGTCAGGATTAGTATAGTGGGCAGTGTTGTATCTGCTTAGGCTCGGTTAAGTAATAGGTGATATTACTTAGTGTGGAGATTAGCAGGTTAATCTCAAGTTGTAAACTGTGTTTTACTTTTACTTGTGAAGTTTAGTAAAACCAGTTTGAAAATCCTTGTGAGACAGGTCATGGTTTTACTCCCTTGAGCAAGGAGGTTTCCACGTAAAGTTGTGTGTACAATCTTTACTTTCAGCATTTATTTACTTTAAGTATTTATCTGCTTTTGTCATTATAAATCGTGTTGAGGACCTGATTCTATCTTAGCTAAGTGGACGCATACATTCCAACAATACCTTTCAAAACATTTCTCTTCTATTCACAATTAAGCAAATTAATGAAATGAACATTCAATTTATTTTTATTACTAAGAATTAATCTGATTAATATATATAACTGATTTACCACGAGCCTATGTAATATCCAAGTGCATATGTAATGGGCTAAATATATTTTTGATGTTGCCACCTCCACTCCACGTGGAGGTGGATAGGGTGGACAACAACTTTTGTTAAAAGCTTAGAATGTGACACTTGTGCACTTAGCATACAATTTAAGAGTTCTATATAATATATGGATTTAAATTGATTCCAAAAAAAAGTGACTTATATTTATATGTACAAAATATATATTGTAATGTCATTTGCTTTCATTTTTGACATCTTCAATTTCCTTACAAATTTAATTCCTAGCTTCTGCATATGTATACACTTACTTACGTTGAAGAGAGGTTTTGTGATAAATATTTTTGCATTATATTTGATCACCATTATGAAAGTGATTATCAGTGTGAAGTTAATCAATTCAACATTGCTTAAGGCAAAAAAAAAATTCATATCACACGAATTTTAAAAATTGTAAATCATCGAATGAGTTAGCTTCTTACTTTTCCATTGTTAGGAAGATCCTTTGTGAAGGGCATTGGAATGTCAGCTGATTTTATTTCTTGATTTGGTCGTAGTACACTACTAAAGAACTGTCAAAAAACGACAGACAAAAAAGCGACGGACTGAGTCGCTCCAAAAAGCGACGCCATTTGCCACACTGTCCATCGCTTTTTAATTAAAATAATTATTTTTAAAATTATTTTACAAAAAGCGACAGACGGCATTTCTTAGTCCGTCGCTTTTTTTCGCGGATTTTTGTGCTAAATATGTATAATTAATAATTATTTATTTAATATATATAGAGACGCCGTCCGTCGCTTTTTAATAAAAATAATTATTTATAAATTAAAAAATAATCATGTTGTTCATCGTTTTTATTTTATTTTATTTTATTAATTCGTTTTTTTTAAAAAGCGACAGACGGCATTTCTTAGTCTGTCGCTTTTTGGTCAAAATATCTAGTCAAACATTTTTAAAAAGCTATGGACAGTGTCTCTTAGTCTGTCGCTTTTTAGTCAAAATTTTGGCCAAATATTTTTAAAAAAGCGACGGACAAAGAGACGTTGTCTGTCAATTTTTTTAAATTATGTTGAACCAAAAAGCGGGTTTTCCTCCCATTTTCTCATCTCTCTTTCTCTCTCTTCTCTCTTCTCTTCCTTCTCTCTAAAACCAAATTGTTGCACCGCCGCCGCCGTCGCCCTTCTCTCCTTGAGTATTAGTCCTGTCACTGCCTTGCCCCGTCGGCGCCGCCACCCATTGTCCCCACTGCCTCTTTTCCTTAGCTTGTTAAGGTTAGGGTTTAATTTTAGTTTTTTTCAATTCTAGTAATATTTGATTTGTTATAAATTGGTATATTGTTTTAGTTTGAAGAATTGTGTTATTCAATTTTTAATTTGTATATTTGATTATGTTAGTTAGGTAGAGAATTGGAGATTTTTTATTTTAGGGTTTTATTCTAAATTGGGGTTTTTTTTAAATATGATTGTGAATTGAGTATTAGAAGATAGAACTAACAAATAATTAGAAGTTAGAAGTTAGATAAGTTGCATTTTCCAATTTTGAAATTCTTGAATTTAGTATGTTTGACGGTTGAAGTTAGAAAAACATTCAATTGTATATGAAAGTTAGATTACTTTGAAGTTAGAAAAATATTGGATAGTTTATGAAAGTTGAAATTAGATTAGTTGAATTTTCCAACTTAGAAGTTCTTGAATTTAGTAAGTTTGAAAGTTGAAGTTAGAAAAATTGGGGATTTTTAAATATGATTGTAAATTAAGTATTAGAAGTTAGAACTAACAAATAATTAGAAGCTAGAGGTTAGAGATTGGTTGAATTTTTCAATTTGCCATTGTATTTGTGCTTATATGTATTATATATGGCATAATACATATATTGGACCCTAAACTTGGCTTCAAATTTTAACTTTGACCTCCAACTTTCATAGTGCACAAATAGGCACTTTAACTTGTATAAAATAGAACAAATAGACACACATGTCCTACATAGCATCCTACATGTCATTTTTTGTCCTACGTGGTGTCCTACGTGTATTGTGCCATGTAGGACTCGTGTGTTTACTTGTTCTACTTTATACAAGTTAAAG
>JAJOOF010002452.1:0-25907 GCA_029582545.1 Solanum lignicaule | reverse complement strand
GCCGAGAATCAACTAGTAAAGTAAAACTAAGTTCTAATCAATCATAGCTATAAATATTAACGAATAAAAACATACTAAATCTAATGGTAACACGAATTTCAATTATCAATGGGGGTTTTTGTATTCAACTAATAAAAAAACAACAAAAATATAAAGATGCGAGATAGGGTAACGGGATTCTTGGGATGTGATAGGAATATGGGATAAAATAAACAATCGGGTAAATGCTATTGATAGTAAACCGCTGAACATTTGTAACTAAGCTAGACTTTAGTGGGGGTAAATTTTCTCTCGAACAATTTATCCCGAATCAACTCAGTTTCTCTCGAACATCGAGTTATAGCAATTAAGCACAACCTTCGCATTAGCCCATTCACTCTCTCGAGCTGAATGTGTGGGAGAAGGCATATGATTCAGTCTCTCGAGTTGAACCCACGACGACCTCGATTTAGTAGTTTTGATTTTAAGACCTCTCTCTTGAGCAAGCCAAAAATACGAAGATGAAATTGTATTTGCAAATACAACCCCATTAAGTTCAAACATAACTACTAAATGAAATCACATTTAAACAACAAATAGACTATCAACGAGAAATACCCAACAGTAAATTTAACCCATATTCACAAAATCACACCCCAAGAATTGGGGTTTTAGCTAGACATGTAAAAGAGATTGAAATCGATACCGATAAGTGTTTGCATCAAATAGGTACGATAAATAAGGTCTTTAAACACGTCAAGGATGAAGATTGTTCAAGACCCACTTCCAAATTCTTGGAATTGAAAACCTTCAAAATCCCCAAAGCTCAAGAATAATGTTTCCCAAAAACTCTAAAAACTGAAAATGTCTAAGTCTCAGCTTAAGAATACTCTAAAATTCAGTAATAATTCGATACTAAGCTATATATTTAAATGGGTATTTATAGTTTTTAAAAATTTGTGCTGCAAAGGATCATTCGGCCCAGTTAGTCGAGATCGCCGACACACTCAGCGATCCGCCCTTTGGTCTGGTTCATTGCCTTTCTACTTTTACCTTCAACATCCTTGCATTTTGAATCATTGGGCAATATGGTGCTGTTTCACAGAACTGTTCGGCGACGCGATGACTGCTCCCTTTCATCGCTGACTTGATCTTTTCCTTCAGGGCTCAGCACACTGGAACATTAGGCGAGATTAAGGCCATTCGGAGACTCGTGTAATGCATTAGGTGATCCTCAGGCCTTCATTTCTCCGTTCTTTCAGCCTCTTTGTTCCTTTTTTGCTTGATAGCGTCCATGCTTTGTCTCTCAATTCAAATTCCTAAAACTTAAGAATTTACATCAGTTTTTGAGACAAAATATGCATTTGAGGACACTAAATCTATCAAAATATAGCCCTAAATGAGTCTAAATTGCAGACTCATCAACCATTAGTTGAGAGTTTATACTCCTTTCAATGTTTTTGACCTCTTTTTCATGTATTTATCCTTACCTTGTCCTTTAGCTTCATAGTTGCAAAACATTAAAATATCATCATAATAGGACATTATTTCCCAAATTATACATTGATAGTGTTTAAATTGTATCTACATGTGTGAAGGAGATACTTTATCCTTTGTTCAAAACAATTCATCAAAATAGCTCATAGATTCATTAAAGCGAGAATGTACTTTCAACTTTAGAATTAACATTAGTATGTGAGTAGAACTTTCACATTATCATTCATAGTGTTTTCATGAGAATAGACTTTCAATCAACACCATACATTAATATAATTCTAGACAATGCATACATCATTATGTGTAAGGGGCAAGGGAAGAAAGACCATTCAACAATACCTCACTTGCACCATTGTCATAAAACCTTTACCTTTCAAGTAAATTCCAAGTTCCACTACTACAAAAGGGTCCTTTAGCGGCAATAAAATATGGCTTTAGCGGCAATAATATTTGTCGCGATACTCTATACCGGCCAATGCATTTTAGCCTGCAATGTTGGGGTTGGCAAAGGCTTTTGCAGCCATTGTGGGAAATGCTGGTAAAGGGTAGCATAAATTACCGCTACAAACCATTAGCTTTTACGACAATTGATTGTGATAATTATGTTGGCTGCTAAAGGTAATTCATATTGTCTAACTATTGTCTTTTAGCATCCATTTATTTAGCCGATAAATCTAAATAAATAGCTGCTATAAGGTAGTACTTTTAATGTCAATTGTTTGCGGCAATTGTCTTGGCTGCTAAAGGTAATTCATTCGACTAACTATGGTCTATTAGCGTACATTTATTTGGTTGATAAATCTAAATAAATAGCCTCTAAAACATAGTCGTTTTATTGGCGATTGGTTGCGGCAATTATGTTGGCTACTAAAGGTAATTCATATCGGCTATTCGTGGTCCTTTAGCGTTCATTGTTTTAGTCGATAAATCAAAATAAATAGTTGCTAAAAGGTAGTAGTTTTAACAACAATTTTACAATGGTGAGTAATGGCTACATATCCCTTCTAAAAATGTCTTTGTTTTCCCCTTTAACGTCCATTTTATGGCTAATAATTTCCATTGAATTGCCACTAAATATTAATGTTTAACGACAATTGTTTAGCCGTCATTAATAATATCTACTACATTATAGATAAAATGTATATATAAAAATCCAACAAACATGTTCGCAAATGAGAGCCTCATAGTAACAACAATTTTCGCTAATGGTGAAAACATATATATTACTATTGATCCATAAAATAGAATATATCTCTTTAAATCTAGACAAACAAAAAGAAGTACTAATCCAAAATACGACAATAACAACTTATAAAAATAAATGTATATTGTTCAAACTATTGAATAATGTCTTCAAATAAGTTTTGTTACTCTTCTTCGAATAATGTATTTGAAATCACCAATATATAAAATTTGAGAACTTCAGATTGTATAACCTGAAATAAAAATGAAATGTGTCAATAGATGAAATCTAAAGTATAAAAATATTGCAAGTAGTGTGACTAATCTGAAAAATTACAAGTAAGAAGCATCCATTTTCATTTTATGCCATCAAATCAAAGAGACGACAAAATTGAAAAAGTGAATTACTTTTTAGAGGATAAAACACCTATAAATTTGGCTACCCCTAAAATCACTACTAAGAAATGTCTACCTCGCTTTCCACATATAAATTTGGTTAAAAGCATAGTACAATCCCTGTGAACTTGCTCGGCACATTTTCACTTGATAGTTAGAAGATTGAAGTTAAGATTAGATTTTCCATGAAGAAAAGAAAAAAAAGTTGGACATAGAGGATGTCACTTCAATGGCAAGATAACAAACCAACAGAACAATTATTGTCATCTTCATTATTGAAGAGAAACTAACTAGAGCAGTAATGGAGAACATGATAACAACTGAATTTCTTTAGTTAAAAGATAAAACAATATTTTCAAACTAAAAAAAACAGTAGACAACATGTCAACATGCTTTGAAGACTTTTCATTAGGAGTGATATTTAGATTGTACAAATAAAGATTGTTTACAGTTAAATCATGCAAATAATTTCTTTTAATAAATTTTCTCACGAAATACACATGCTTAATAAGAAAAAACTGCCCCTATCTTTGAAAAGAATATTCCAATCTGAGATAAAGCAGCATATTTATTTATCAATTTTGTCATCTAAAGGACCACCATCTGCAATTTTTAGGTAAAGCGAGTATAATGCCATACAAATAATGTGGAGTTGTTGCAACCGAATTCTGTGATATTCAAAAGAGAGGATTTTATGGTCAAGTTAGCAGCTAGATGTAAGTATACTTTCGTGGGAAAATTCAGCAATACTATGCCTAAGGTGGAGATGATCATGAGTAAAACCAAAAATGCTCAGGAGAAAAAGAGCAGACTGGAACTCAAGGGGAAGGAAAACAAAAGAGTACTGAAGCTTTGCCTCACACCCAAGAGGAAGAAAACACACAACATGAAGAACAATGGCAAGTACCAAAAACAAAGCAAGTTAAAAACTCAAGTAGCAGCAGATCAGAGTGCTGATGGAGGAAAGATTGCAACTTCATGTCAGCACAACAAAGGACTTCACAAAAAAACTCAAGTCCAGGCAGATATGAATAAGAACCTTTCCCCTAACAATTTTATTGATCTAATGTCACATGATCAGTCCATTGAACAACCAAAAGAGGATGAGCGGGACAAGGAAAAAACTCAGGCTGCGGAGAGGCAAACAATACAAGAGACTGGTACTGAACCATATCTTAAAAAATAGGATATTATATTAAAAAGCTCAGGTATAAATACTAAGACTCAGACTGAATAAAAAACAAAGGAAAGAAGACCACATATTTTTTAGAGAATGATGAAGTTTCCAGATTTTGATTAATGGAAAACACCAAAATAAATAAAGCAACACTTAGAAAGAAAAGAAGACAATCAGATTCCCAGCCACATTTTGAAGACAAAATAGTTCTACCATGTAAAGGACTATACACGTATTTACAGATAAGCTAACAATAAGTAGAGCCAAGTTAAAACAAGATTATGACGAATTACAAACGTAACATCACCCGTTGAAATACAAAAGACATGGACAACACTGAAGTTATGCTAGAATAGAGAGGAATTCTATGAGATTAAACTAAGACAAGTAAAGTCTATAATAATGAATCAAGAGCGAAAGAGAAGATAGCCAAGACTACGAGTGAACAATGAAGAAACATAAATGTACATCTAGTGCATTCAAAATCTAAACCAAACGAACATCAAATAAACTCGAGCAAAACAAAACAGAGATTCAACTAGCTTTTAGAACAAGATTAGGTCACATCGAAGCCAAGAAACTGATTTAGAATAACATTTCACCATTTCACATACAACAGCTCATATCATTCTTTGTTCCAAGACAAACAGAGAAAAGTTGCCTCAAAAGTTGGATAAATGAGATCTCTAACACTTGACCACTCATCATACAAAAGTTGGAAATATACAAACCTAGCTATTGTGTCCAAGTGTCACATGTTCTAAGAGAAGGGAACTAGTTTGCTGATTTTCTTAACTAACAAAGGTTTTGATTGTGCAGGTACTAGTCAATACAATAACTCTCCGGAACTCCCATTTGAAGCTAAAAAGATCCTGACCACTGATAAACAACAAATTCCAAGCATTCTATTCTAGACGATAAGACAAATGGAACCAGAAAGATAGTCTATACTTGTAGAAGAACTACTACTACTACTAAAAATTGCGAGTTCTATTGGCAGACATATCTATTAAAAACAAAGACAAGAAACACTAGTAATGAAAACTTAAAGAATAACGTCAAATGATAAAGATGAGTAGTACCATGAGGTAGAGTAATTTCAGCATTACTAGATATCCTTGATGATTGTGGTACTCCTTCTTGCTGTTATTATTATCAGGAACTATAAGTATTAAGACATTAGTTAACAATCCTTTTATAGGATTAAAATTTCATTAAAAATTCCTAAGACATGTAAAATTTAGTTACCTATTCATTTGAAGTGCTATTGATATCTTGAGGAAGGGTTCATTAGGAGTATACTTTTGCATGAATTGTCTCATTTGGAGTAATTTTGATTGCAGCTTCTTGTGATTTTGTTTCATCAGATCCATTTCTTCATTTTGTTTTTTCTTTAACTCAGTTATTTATTGTTCTAACTTTTGTACAATCTCATTAGAGGAATATTCTACAACAATATTTCTACGAAAGATTTACTACCCCATAGAACTGAAGGAGGTGTACCAAGTCCTAAACAATGAACATACCCATCCTTCTCATTTCCCAACACTTGAGAATACACATCACCTTCCCAAGCAATATTGTGAGGAGGTTGGTCGGTGGATCTTTCATTATTGCTCATCCTTTCATTTATCATGTCCTAATCATAGAATACACAATAAATCCATTTTGAAATTGGCTTATTCACTTGTAATGTTTATTTTTAATTGTTTCATGATTTAAAAAATAACATTAAGAAGAAATCTTACGATTGCCTTGGCGGAATCATCATCCAGTGGTCTACCATTTTTTATGAGTTTATAAGAAAATTTCTGCTCGTGTAGGCTCTATTCCATTTTCATCCTAAGCAATAGAATTGATATCAGATATGCGTGACAAAAAATCTTTAAAAATATGTTTCACAGATTTACCTGCTCATGCATCAATGTTGCTATACTTTTGGATCCTCCTGTGTGAGGTATCTTTTGATTGGCCCTGTTGTTTCTATTTGCTTGGGTACGCCTCTGTTGTTGAAATATTTAAATAATATCTTACAAATTATAAAAAAAAATGTAGCATAACTAAAATCACCACATAGTTAAAATAAGAAAGTAGGTGTGTTTTCAAAATTTGTTTATACCTTCGCTTTATCAGAAAGCCAATAAGAGACTAGACCACTCCATTGATCTCTCGGTATGCGATTTGATCTATTTTTCTGCAAAGAGTCTTTAGTCTTATATTTTTACATATACTCACCTTTAATTTCACACTTGTAGTCTTTCCATTTCTTTCCTAGTGACTTTAAGACAAACGCTTTTCCACATTTTGGAAAAGAGAACTTCAGTAAAATAAAAGTCAATATATAGTTTCACATCCATCTTTTATTTCTAGAATTGTTCATGGCGTTCAAGATATGATTTTATTTTCTGCAATTATTGTAGGAGCTGAAAATACATTAGTAAAAAAAAAAGAGAAAATTAATCAAAAATGTATTTCAGATAAAATATCCATCCTATTAGTACATAGGGTGCAATACAGGAGATGGTCGTCAACAAGTTTGGTATCTTCCAATGAAGTCCTAAAGATAATCAATACCTTCATTTGTCAACGAAAAGCCAAGATCTTTAGGCACCCTGTTTCTAGCAAATAATGTTTCTTGAAGCATGTTATCAAATTTCATGTATTTGTGAATTTGTGTGTATTAAGTTTCCATGGTGTTGACAATATTGAGGTACCCTTATAAAAATAAATCTAATACATTTAAGATTACTTGACCTATTGGCATTACAAAATTTAACACAGAAAGAAGAAAGGATCATCATCGAACAAAGCTAGCTAGATATAAATATCGGGACTTCTAGACATCATGGGTGATGCAAAAACCGAGTTTCTGATGTACTATTTATGTATAGGATGTTTGAAATTTTTAACCTTTGCCTTTGCATTTTCCTTTCTGATGCACTATTTATTGAGTTCTTACATTTGTTTCATGTTCAACTTGGTGCTGTATTTCTGAAATTGTGTTTTAGAGATTTTTTTTGTTCTTTGACTTTAATTAAAAATCACATGATGAGTTACTCAGATTTTCCTTCAAGACATCATGGGTGATGCAAAAATCGAGTTTCTGATGCACTATTTATTTATGGGACGTTTGGAATTTTTATCTTTGCCTTTACATCATTTGCTGTTTGTTTCTGCTTCAAGAGGATGGAGTCTAATTCTTTCCCGCTTTATAGTAATAATAACTATTGGGACAAGGATTTTTATGGCTATGTTAATATGTTTCGTTTCAATATTCTGTTGAATCACAAATAGATTGTTACCTAGATTGGTGTTACATTTTCGATATTAACCTACTATGTTTGTAAGTGATTGTCTATCTGTTTGTCTGCTAGAGCTGAAACTTTTGAAATGCTTAAGAACAAGAGAAATTCATTTTTGCTTCTTTTTGGAATCTTTCCAGTGGATACATGAAATGTATTTTGGGTTAATTTCCAGTGGATCCATGAAATTAAGAAATGTTATCTCTTAATTCCTAACTAGTTGCTGCTTAGAACTTTATATAATTTAATTTTTCCATTTGGAAACAGAGAAACAAGTTTATGACATTTTTTGCTCAATGCTCATAGAGTACAAAGGTATAAAGGTGAAGCACTGATTGGAGAGGTATGTAGGTTCAGAAGATCAAAGAGTGGAAGAAGGTGATTGATGAAGAGTGAAAGAAATGTGCTAATTTCCACTTCCCTATTCTTTATGCAAAAGTTGAACTTTCTCACATGAAATATCACAGAGAAACAATATGTCCAGCTCTATTATCATGGTACTATTGAAAAATATACTAGAAACTCATAGGCTTTAATGATCAAACTCTCTAGGAAATACTGCCATAAAGATAAATAGAACAGAGAATGCTACAATAGCAAAAAGTCAAGTCCTTAATTCCCTGGAAACAAGCTTGGGATTTAACTATGAGAGTATCAGACGATCAATTTGAGTTATAAGTGAAATTCCTACCATTAGAAACATAAAGCATCAGCTTCTGCAAAAAAAAAAGATTCGGCATCTACTCAACTACAACCGTAATTGGGGACTATATACATGATCAATAGTTCATTACACTCATCTAACATGTGTCATGTAATCTTATCAATCACCCTCTGTTGTTAGCTAAGATAGTTCTCTTTAAGGGAGCAAATTTGTACTGAACAATCTTGACGCTAGTTCTCTATAAAATTTGTGCAACTATAACTCTGTTATGGAGATTTTCTCTTTGTTCAGTAAGGTCGAAACTTCATCAATGACATTTTGTTATGGAGAAGTATGGAGGTTCAGAAGATCAAAGACTAGAAGACAAAGGGTGATTTTCAAGTATCACATGTTCTAAGAGAAAGGAACCACCTTGCCAATTTTTTAACTAACAGAGTTTTTGTTTATGTAGGTACTATTCAATACATTAACTTTGAGGAACTCCCATCAGAAACTTAAAAAATTATGAAACCACAAATTCCAATAATTTGATTTCAGACGATAAGAGAAAGGGAAGCAGATTAAATGGGTATTTCTAATATTAGGTTTTGGGCTGATCAACAATAAATCAGTAAGCTACATGTCCAAACACTATAGGCATACTGAAAAACGCATAAAGAAGTACTTATATAGGTTTCTACCATAATTCCATTTTGACAGCTTGTTTGTGGATTCTATTGTGATTGTTTTAATGTGTGATATCAGTCTCCTTGGAGGTTCAATCTGCTATAATCAAAACAATGAAAGTCACAAAAGAGACACTTTGAATATATCTTATGTCAACAATTAAGAATTATCGACCAACTTAATTATCAACTTCATCTGGATTCAGTTCTCCTCAAGTTTGAAAGAGAATTATTTTGGGTAAGATGTCACAACACCTGGTGGGAGATAGTCAAAGTTTAGTCAAACAATGGAATGCATGAAAGACAAGGCCCAAGAAAAAACAAATATGGCATTCGTGATGGTTCATTCAGCTAAAAACAACGCACAATAAGATAAGTAAAGAAGCCCAGACAACCAAGGATAATATGAGTAGAGAAGGTCAAGCTACGAAGGATAAGGCAGCTTGAGCAGCTCAGACAACTCAATGAAGACAACTAGAGCCAATCAGGCTACTAAGGCAAAGGCCAATGGAGCAGCTTAGGCTACAAAAGAGAAGGATTTGGAAATAATGGAGTAGACATAAGAAACGACTCAAGATGGTGAACACAAAGCTAAACGAATCTTGTAGCAGCCATGGCCTATGGTGTTTCTGATGTTGTGTAGCACATTTTTGCCCTGGCTAACAGTTATGAAGATCCTAATGTCACAAAATACAAAACATTATATCAATAGTTGCCTTAGTCGAGTTTTTTTACTTCGATCTCTTTTTAATTTGTTTCGTGATGTATTGAGATTCAGATACTTGTGTATCTTGTGTTACGAAGCTACAAGTTTGTTCATTTAAAGATCCCCCCTTCCTTCGAGGGGATACAATCTATAAATAGATGATGCTTGAGGTCTACTAACTTTGTGCTTGTTAATCATAACCAGATCATAGATGCCTCAAGTGTACTATTTCATTCATTGTATGGTAATGTTTCATATTTTATGGCCAAAAAATAGATATTCTAATAAACGTCTAAAACAGAAAATTAAATGAACAACAAGAGTATTAAATAAAAGATTCAAGGACAAATGCTAAACCTACCACAAATTAGACCAAAAGGTTTAAAAAATGCTTCCAGTTACGGATAATCTCAAAAACAGAGAGCTCATAGAGTCAAAACAAAAATTGTTGTACAAACATGAATCTAAACAACAGTGAATCTATGTAATCGCTAAACTTGAAATTTTCAAAAAAGAGATCTTAAGTCGAGTCAAAACAAAACAATTATTTCTTTGTACTATTTCTTGTATTCACAATAGAACTTTCGAATGATTATAAGTTACAGATGAACTAAAAGCCACCCGCCTTAATATATTAACAACCACACACCTTAATATAATAGCCACACACCTTAAAGTATATTATCAGATGAATTGATTTAATCAATTGCAATCAAAATAGTAGCAGCCAGAGATCACAAACGCAAAAACATTACTTTTATGAATTTCAAATCACTTAGAAATCACAGCTAATACCTAAATATTGATTAGTTCGTCAAGTGTATTTTCTGTTTTCTTCTTAGTTAATGTGTGAATACTGATTAATGAACATAATAGAAAATAAATAATGGGGATAAATTCATAACGAAGATGTACAGAGCAACAAGGGTAATAGAATACGATAGAAAAAGAGGAGTGGATATGAGTGACCTACAAACCTGAAAACTTTGTTTTTCCTGGACGTATTTCCTGCGAGTAATCTATAGCTGCTGGACGTCGCTGCTGCAAGTTGATATATGCTGCCTGAAGGTTGCTGCTATGAATGAATATATGGTGCTGGATGTCACAACTCTAAGAGATTTAGGATACGTAATCCTTATGTGTGTGGGAGATCGTTTTAGGAATTTTTTCCTTATTTGAAGCGTACATAGGGTTTTTTCTAAGTAATGTTTTCCTTATTGCCTAGGAGTTCTTTTTTTCCAGATTTTGGAGAATGGTGGGAAAATAAATAATTTAGAGAAAGTAGGAGTTTTTAATTTTAGAAAAAAAAAGCTTTTTGGCGGCTATTGTTTGGAATTGCTACTAAAAGTGTACTTTTTCCTGGCCATTATACATTAGCCGCTAATATATTGCCTCTCATGTAGGAGTTTTTAATTTTAGAAAAAAAGGCCTTTTTGGCGGCTATTGTTTGGAATTGCTACTAAAAGTGTGCTTTTTCCCGGCCATTATACATTAGCCACTAATATATTGCCTCTCATGAATACATTACCGGCCATTTCCTTATTGCCGCAAAATAATTGTCGCTAAAGTTCATATTTGTAGTAGTGTTCATATATGATGAGTCCACAAGTTGGACTCATTTAGGGCAATACATTGATAAATTTAGTTTCCTCAAATGCATATTTTGTCTCAATAATTGATGAAAAACCTTGAGTTTCAGGTATTTGGAGTTAGAGACAAAGCATGGACACTATTGGGCAAAAAGGAACTAAGCAGCTGGAAGAATGAAGAAAAGACAACCTGATGATCGCCAAACCATCTTGGCGATTCACCAAGTAACCATCAACTCGCCTAAATGTTCCAAAGTGCCCAGCCGAAAGAGAGAGGAAAATGAAAACTTGGAAGTCATCGAAGTCACTCTGCGAGTCGCTAAATTGGCCACCAAACCGCCGAAAGTTATAGAACGCTAGAGCAAAAATTGGGAAAAATGAAGGTGAATAGCAACCTCACTCGCCGTTCCGCCGACCCATTTGGCATCAGATGACTTGGTCGCCAAAAGTGTTGATGCAGATTTTAAACAAGTGCTGAGTGGCGAGATAGAATTAAAGAGGGCGATGAGCGGAATGAATCGGCGACCCCTATCTGGATCACCCTAAGTTATAGTGATTCAGATCAAGAATTGATGAAAATTGAAGGTGAGACAAAGAACTATCGGCGAGTCGCCCATCATTCGGCGATCCCTACTAATTGCGTCGAGTGGTCCTTCGCAGCATAAATTTGCAAACACTATAAATACTTGTTTAAATTGCTAGCTTAGTATCAAGCATTCTATTATCAAACTTTTATAGTTTTTTTTAGAGTTCTTAGTTCTAAAGGGTTTTTAGAGACTTTGTTCTTGAACCTTGAAGACTTGAAGGGTTTCAACTCCAAGAAATTGGAAGTGGGTCTCGAATATTCTTCATCCTTGACGTGATTAAAGCCTTTATTTGTTGTACCCACTTGATGGAAACACTTGTTGGTATTGATTTCTATCTCTTTTCCATGTCTAGCTAAAACCCCAATTCTTGGGGTGTGATTATGTGAATATGGGTTAAAATAACTGTTGGGTCTTGCTTGCTGATAGTTTATTTGTTATTTAGATGTGATTTCGTTTAGTAGTTGTGTATGAACTTAATGGGTTTGTAGTTGCAAATATGATTTCATCTTAGTATTTTTGGCTTACTCGAGAGAGAGGTCGTAAAACTAAGACTACCAAATTGATAGCCGGTGGTATTAGGTCGACATGGGTTCAGCTCGAGAGAGTGAATCCTAGTCCTTCTCCCACACATTCATCTCGAGAGAGTTAATGGGCTAAGGATGAGGCTGTGCTTAATGTGGCAAGTCGGTGTTCGGTAGAAACCGATTAGATTCGGGGTAAGTTGTTCGAGAGAAAGCTTACCCCCACTAAAGTCTAGCCTAGTCACAAATGTTCAACAATTTACTATCAAAAGCATGTACCCGATAGTCTAGTTTATCCCGTATTCCTATCACATCCCAAGAATCCCGTGTCCATAACTCGCATCCTTTATAGTTTTGTTGTTTTTGTTTATTAGCTAATACAAAACCCCTCAATGATAATTGACGCTTGTGTCATCTATTAGATTTAGTATGTTTGTATTTGATAATGTTTATAGCTATGATTAATTAGAATTAGATTTTACTTTACTATTTGATTCTCAATTGTTAACTTCTCCCTTGGGACTCGACCCTAATCCTTGGTTGGGTTATATTACTACTCGTGACCGTTTGGCACTTGAATTGGAAGTAGTGTCTTGATAAGCCGCGATAAACAATTATCAATATACAACATTCCTAAATATGTACATAACCCTAGAAATTTACCCCTTTCAAGGTCATGAATCAAGTCTCACAATTACACCTAAAGATACTACAATAAGCATGAATAAAACAAGATTCAACAACTAAATAAATATAGATAAAATTCATAGTAATCATCTTGCATCAATACATTCACCACAATTCATGAAATTGGGTCATGGGGGTGCACATGGGTTCATGGGGAATTTTACAATAAAACCACCATTAAACATCAATTCATCCATAATATAGGTCAATTAACATAATGAAAATGTTTTTAGGAAGAACCCATGGCTAGAATAAAAACCCTAGTTTTTAGTCAAGTTACCAATTTTTGAAATAAGATTTTTGAAGGGCTTCATGAAGAAAATATTCCATGAATCAAGATCCCCATACCTTAATTGATATTTTCCCACGAATTTGGAGTGAAAAGCTTGGAGCTTGAACCCTAATCTTGAGCTTCTTCTTTGTTCTTCAATGGAGTTTAGAGAGAAAATTTTTGGGAGGAAATTTGGTTGAGTTTGAGTTTGTGAGTTATGAGGGTTAAAAGACTTGTTTAATACTTAAAAATACTTTAATTATAATAATCGTCCCTACCCTTAAGCAAATTAATTAGTAATTTACCAAAACACCCCCACTTAGGCCGACTTAAGGCAGCCTTCCGAGGCCCCATCCACGAGATCCCAACCACGGGGCGTGGTGATGTAAGATGGATTATATCAAGCCTATCCATTCACGAACTTCAATGCTTTGATGGAGTGTTCACAAGGATGGAGGCTGTTTGGCATGTATGGATGCCAAGGAGGGAGTTTCATGCCTTGCATGGGAACATATGGACCTTGAAAGAGCTCATAGTTGGGCAACACCATGCTTGGATGATAGCTTGGAGAATGGGAGGCCTAACGAAGCGAGGAGGAGCAAGTGAAGAATGTGCTCCATTTGGCGAGCTGCAGGACACTTCGGTGACTCGCCAAAAGCCCTTTGGCGAGGGTTCCCAAGATCGCCAACTGCCCAAGGAGCTACAAAGGGGAAAACTGCTCACTAGGTGAGCTGAAGACCATTGGCGCATCGCCAAGTGGATTGGGCGATGGTTCCCAGACCACCCAAAGTTCCAGCAGCTTCCCAACCATGGGCAGAAGTAGAGTTCCTCGCCGAGTTCATTAGGCGCATCGCCGAGCTAGTAGGCGAGCCCGTCTTGGCTCACCCATTGGCCTATTTCAGGTCACTTTTGGGCCCATCTATGTAATAATGCCTAATACTATAAATAGGCCTTTAGGGTTTCATTTTAGACTTAGATTTGTTTTGTTGAAAATGGTTAAAAACCTAAACTCCTTGTGTGAGTGTTTGAAAGCTTGGTAAGCTTTTGTTGAACATTGTTTAGAAACAAAGGTTGCT
Organism: Solanum lignicaule; assembly: GCA_029582545.1. Taxonomy (NCBI): domain Eukaryota; kingdom Viridiplantae; phylum Streptophyta; class Magnoliopsida; order Solanales; family Solanaceae; genus Solanum; species Solanum lignicaule. Next base: position 11,608 of record JAJOOF010002452.1, on the reverse strand, counting down.
TAGGATATCGATTCCCTTGAGGTCTTCGTAAGAGGTTGGTGCTATTGTAGGATTAACGAATCGAGGTCATTGGGTTTAATATACCCTTTGATTGATTTTTGTTTCCTCTTTGTGTGTCTATCTTTTTATCTTGATTTGGTACTTGTTAGGATCTAGATTGGAGGTTATTGGATTTAATACATCTTTTAGTTGCCAATTGTTTCTTATCTTGTGTCTCTTCTTCTGTCTTTCTTTTGTTTTCGCTGTTGTTTGTGATTCTCCTTGTGAGAATTTTTTTAGTCTAATAGAATTGTTGTTCTTTTTAGTAGTAGTTTACTCACCTAATTTTTAGTTTTGTCTAGTTGTTTGCGTGTCGAGGCAGGGCAATGAGTATACATGATGGAGAAGGTGGACCAATAGAGCACCTTCCAGCAAAGGTGATGAGGCTCAGGGATCACATCCTAAATTTCAAGCATCTAGAAGGAGAACCCTCTCATGAGTTGTGGCTGCGGTTTAAAACACTATTGATGCAATGCCCAACTCATGAAATACCCGATTTAGTTCTACTGGAATGCTTCTACAGGGGTCTAAGTCCCGGGAACAGAGAAATAATGAACCAACTTATGCCAAGTGGCCGTGAAAAATACCTCTATGAGACCGTAACCAAATTCCTTGACCTTGTAGCTAAAATCAACAAGAACACTGAGAAGGACTAGCAATTGATCATTTTGCTAAGTCAGATTGATAAATTGACTCACAAGATCAAGGAATTGGAGATGGTGTCCAGAAATCAAAGTAAATGCAGAGTGAATCTATGGATAGTGAAAATAAGCGTATCGAAGATATGCTATTAATCATTCTTCATAAGCTAAATGAACCAGATGGAGTGCTAGAAAAGATTAGAGAAAGTGTAGAAGTGCTACATCAGATGAGCAACTCTCATTATAGATCTATCCAGCTAATCGAAACTCTCCTAAGTCATGTGCTTCCTCAGCCTCATCCGCATGAACAAGTGGGATCACTTAGATGCACTAGGTGCAACCCCAAAAATCCGATTTAAGCATTGACTTACGTCGTGCCACGACGTTAACTAAGGCGCTGTTTGGGAGGCAACCCAAAACCAATTACTTGCTTTATAATTTTCTTGATAAAATAATAGTGTTTTGTTTGAACAAGTTGAAGCTAGGGAAGTGCTTGAAAATATGAATGAAAGCGAGCAATAGGTTTAGTTGGCGGGTCGCCGACAAGTTCGACGAACTAAAATTCTTCCGCGGTCTGACCGAAGGCATCCTCAGATGGGCTTCTGTAAAGCTCAGCGGTCTAGAAAAATTACTGGCGCATCGCCAACCATGTTGGCGATCTCGACAGAGACCGCCGTTGGGATCCCTACATAAACCAAAGGTCCTGCTAACTTCAGCGAAGAAATTAGACATTCTGCGTGTCGCCGAATGAATAGGCGAAGTTGACTCACATCGCTGAACGTGCGAGAACTGGACGGTTTTTGTAGGCCACAATTTTAAAAGTCCTATTTCACTCACTTTCTCTCATTTCTTCATCCTACCAAACTCACACCTACACCCTAGTTTTATATTGCACTTCTGGAATATTGTGGTTAATTGATTTGTGCGCGGATTTGGATTGCATTGCTGCTTGGCACTTCTTTAGCATCTATTCCGCATCTAAGAAATGGCTAGATAAAAAATCGCTGGGAGAGATGATCCACCAAGGCACATAAGAGCACGAGAATATAGAAAAGATGAAAAGAGAGCAGAGCTAGCCAGACAAAGGAAGTACACCAAGGAGGCTAGGGAAAAGAGACGAATTCCTTTTGACCTTAATGTGCGCCTAAGTGATCGAAGTTTAGTTAATGCAATACATGCCTTCAGAGCAGCTCAGGAAATAGATCAGACGATTGTAGCAAATCATGCTACAGAGGCTAAGGCAAAAGCAAACAATGGAGACCAAAATAACAAGGCTCCAAGGACCATTGTTTTACTTCAGGAAGATGCATCGGGCACTGATGCCCCAACAGATAGAGAAATGGCGTAGACAGGACCTTTCTCTACCTTTCTCTCTTAATTACTAGCATCTACTTTTGGATACTTTTTACTTGCATTTTGAGGACAACTGCTTTTATTTGTGGTGGGGTGAGGCCCATACCTTTTGTGTTGACATTCATGTTTTGTTCTGTATATATTTGGGTTGTTTGCTCTAAACTGTGCTTTAAATACTGTTTCTTTTTGTGGATGCTTGAACTTATGGCTCATGTTGTTTTACTTGCAAAATAATTTTGATCCTTTCGAAAAAATTTCGCCACCTCTTATGTTGAAAGTGGCTATTCTTTTGCAAAAATTTAAATCTCGATTTTGATCAATACCGATGACTTGAATAGTGCTCTCATTTGAACAAACATGAATGCATGGCTACGACGAGGCCAAATGAAGTTACATAGACAATATGCGCACTCTTTGCATCTCGTTGTGACTAGCCATTTATCAAATTGATTCTCTTATGATGACCGTTGCACACTAGCAAACATGTGTAGTCTTGCTTGACTGAAGTATCGATCCCTTGCGTGTTTAGCTTACTTTGAACCTTGCATGAATAAACCTATAATTTTCCCTGTTAGTCTGATTGATTTAGAAAGGTGTACTCTTGAGATGATCTTAGGCAATTTTAAAGAGTGTGAGCCAATTTGACATATACCTCTTTTTGTGACCTACCTGTGAGCGTGTGAAACTCTTTTGAATACCTTTTAGCCTTACCTTTCTTTGGAAAAACTTTGATAAACCCTAGACCTTACTTGATCCACTACCTATAATCCTCTTGATTTGTGGTTTAGTGAATAGCCAACTTAGGACAAAAAGCCTAAGTTGGGGGTGTGGTAAAAAGGAAAAGGAGAAGTCAAGAAGTGCTATAAGAAGTCCCCCTTTACCCATGTTGCAAAACAATGGACCCCTTCAAAAAAATAAAAATAAATTGTGGAATAAAGTACAAAGGATATTGGGGTTCCAAGCAACTCATGGGGAGTGAATAAAAGGATGACTTAAAAGCACTAGAAAAAGAAGTGATAAAGGAAAAGAAGGGAATGGTTTGAGAATACCTCATCTCACGAGGAAAAAGTCACTAAGTCTAAATGACCACACCTTTGCACTCAGCCCCATTACATGCCTTAGAAAGACCTTTTTGATCTTGAGTAAGCCGAATCGAAAGTCAAATTGGAAAATAAGGGCAAACCTATGGGTGAAAACATGCATTGTGTTCCTTTTTTTGAGTGTGAGCGTTGTATCAGATTCCTAATCTTAAATTGACTCATATCTGTGTGAGAATATGGAATCATTCTTTACGTGAGGGAATTTAGATACTTTTGTTGAGCTTGAACTTGTACAAGTAACAAGTATTGCGAGCATGAGAATCTTTGGTAATGGTGAGTCACAATTTGAATCTTTGAGTACACAAGTGATCCTTGCATAAGTAAATTGAGTCTTGTTGTGTGCATTCATGATTTAGTCTTGTGTAGCACTGTTTGAGGCACCCTTTTTGAACGACTAAACTTGAGTTTACTTGAGGACAAGCAAAAGTTTAAGTTGGGGTGTTGATGAGTCCACAAATTGGACTCATTTAGGGCTTTATTTTAATAGAAATAGTTTCCTTGAATGCTTGTTTTTATATCAATACCTGACTAAAATGCTGAAGTTTCAGGTATTTGAAGTTTTAGTAGAAGCATAGACACTTAGGCGATGAGCTGACCAAAAGGCGGATTGCCGAGTTCATCGGCGATCTCGACTAATGTCGCCGAACAATCCTCCGCAGCACAATCTGTGAAAACTATAAATACTAGTTAGAATTGTAGGCTTAGTGTGGAACAATTATAATTATTATTTCCACTTTAGAACATACTTTAGCTGATATTTTTTTCTCAAGTTTGGAGAGGGTTTTGTGAAGACCTGAAGAAAGGAGTTCTTCTTCCCCAAGTTGGACGTGGGTCTTCTCTATTCATTTTCCTTTGCTTAATTTAAGGTTTAATTTCTTATACCCAGTTGATTTCATTACCATGTTAGGTATAATTTCTTATTTCTTGATGTGTGGCTAAAAACCCCCCATTATTGGGTTGTGATTTAGCAAATATGGGTTGATATTCTTGTTGGGTCTTGCTTGCTGATAGGTTAGATGTATTTTAATGGTGATTTCACCTAGTGGTTGTGGTTTAATCTAAAGGGTTTGTAGTTGCAAATACAAAGCCACCCATGTGTTTTTGTTTTGCTCGAGAGGGAGGTCGTGAAACCAAAACCACTAGGCTGATGGCCTAAAGAGTGGGTCGACATGAGGTTCAGCCCGAGAGTGTGAGCCCTAGTCCCCTATCCTAACACTCAACTCGAGAGAGTGAGTGGGGTAAGGCGTAGGCTGGTCTTCATGCTGAAAATGGGTGTCCGAGAGGAACGCATTTGAAACGGGGTAAGTTGCTCGAGAGGGAACTTATTTCCATTTAAAGCTTAGCCTAGTCACTATTATTTTGCAAATTTCCTATCGAAAGCATGTACCCAACAATTTATCTCAACTTATAGTGCGGTCACATCCCAAGAACCTTTCCCCATACTTGATTTTCTTATTTATTTTGTTGTTTTAGTACTTGTTACAAAACCCCCTTTGATATTTGACACTTTTGTGTCGCCCCCCTTTAATTTACAATGTCTTTTATCGCAAATGTCTTTAGCTACGACTAGTTAGAATGTAAATTCTATTTTTCTATCAATTCTCAAAACCGCTCCCTTGGGACACGACCCCAACCCTTGGTTGGGTTACTATATTATCGACGATCGTAGACACTCATACCGTAGGATAGTGTCGTTGGTCACGATAAGCATAAGTTACAGAAAGGTGGGTTTGAGACTTTAAATTCTCCATTATTTAATCACTTTTGCCGATCATTTTGATTTTATCTTTGGGTGTCTTATCTATCGATTGATGAGAATGTGTGTGATCATGATCTTTGGGATTTTGGTCATACAAAAGTGATTTTTCCTTGTAACTGAAAAGGTTTCCTTAGAAAATGTGTTTAAGAAATTAGAACTAAAGATATTTTTTATTCTAGAAAACATCGCCCTTCATAATGAACCTGTGAACGGAATAAACGACAAAAATTGTAACAGCCCGTATTATGCATATGTTTGTTCTGTTCTTGTGATACAAGACATAGCCTTATAGTATAGGTGAGGGACCATGTTTCTTATATGATTAGTGTTGGTTTAAACTATCTTAGAAGGTGATGTGATGCCTTGCACGTTGCAGCATGTGTACTGCAAGTTATAATTCCAACGAAATTATTTAAACTCGAGACGGGAAGGTGGTAATTGAGCTTAAAGTGTAAAGTTAAGTGCTAAGTTAAAGCAAAAGGGATTAACATTTAGAAAATGAAATAACATAAGTGAGCTGCTTGCTTGACTTAACTAAGCTAGTAGGTGACAAGTAGGTGCATCACCTACTTTGACTTATTGACCAATCCAAAGGACCAAGTAGGTGCATCACCTACTTGAGCTATATGGATCTAGTTAAAAAGGCAAAGGTTTATGGATTAGATTGGGCCTTTGCTAATGGACTCACTTGAGGCCCAAACAAAGTTAAATAAAAGGAAAATGAAATTTAAGCCCAACAGCCAAATCTGCCAAGGCCCAATATATTTAAGCCCAAGTGAAAGCTAGTAGGTGCAACACCTAGTTTGACCTTTTGAGCTGCTTGATGTACATAAGCAGGTGCATCACCTACTTGACCAATTAGTGGCTGAAAATGGACCAAAAAGGGATGTTCTAGAGGATTATTTTTTTATGGTCACGAAGGCTTCATATAAACCCAATTTGAGTTGATCTTTTCACTCATTTTAACATATAAAATTCACAATTCACTCCAGCTCTCTCTCTCTTTTCTCTTAAGAATCAAAACAGTAGCCTTAAAGTTCCTTCTAGGGTTCTTGAAGAAATCCTCATATGTGCAAACCAAGGTAAGAGAAACACTTATGGATTTAGCTTAATTCTACCATGGGAGACTAGAAAATATGTTATTCATGCTCAATTATAAGTTGAAGGCAGAGGTTTCCACAAGCTACTGCTTACTTTCCTCAATTATTAAGATACTTTTCTCTTCTTCTTTGGGTTAAGTGTGAAGGGAAGTTGAAGTTCTAGAGGAATTCAAGTTCTAAGGAGAAGTTGCAGAAATTGAGGTAAGGTGATTGCTCCATTTTCTTCCTCCTTATGTATGAGTTTGAGTGAGGAATTATGGGTGTGCTGTCATAAAAGAACTCAAGGGGTGGTGAGCTCAATAATTGGTTGTATGATAAAGAATATTTGAGGCTGTTTTATGTGTATTATTGTTGGTACAACTTGGGTAATCTTGGAAAATGATATATAATGTGTATTGGGCAGAGAAGGAGAATGAGCTGATACACATTATTTAAGGGGTGTATGGGCTCATTACCAGTAAAAGTTAGCTACTGTTTTACGAGGCTCACAGTGTGATAGCTGCTAATTTAAATTTATCATAACTTATACTGTAGATTAAAACCTGAAAGGGGAGGTTGAATCGTGATAGTTGTATTGATCAGAGGATAAGGTATGTAAGGCTATTCGATTCAATATTCTTCGGCATGAAATTTGATACTTGAGATTAATATCAATAAGTGAATTTCCTAAGTTCTATTCCTAGTAAAGGAAACATGGTGGCAGCGTATGATCTCCAAATAGCTAACAATATTTCCCCCCTCTCCTTAGTGTATAGAATTACTTCATTATATGTTTAGTACTCTATACTTGTGTAATTATCCTCCTATGTGCTGGTATAGAAATGGTATTTGCAAAAGCAAGTTTGGTGAATCCTCCTCTTAGTCAGTTGAAGTCAATTGTGTCATTTGAGCTCACAAGTAAATCATTGATGTTACATAGCTCCTTATGTCATTGTTACTGCCTTGAAGTATTATTTTCATGTCTTCTACCACTGCCGTAGTCCCAAATATAAAAAATGATTATGACCACCAAAACAACAATCTCAAAGATTAAAGAATCTAAGTAAAGCAATCTACATAATTAAGGGTGGCAACTCAGGGGCGAAAGCCTAGCATGGGCCGATCCCAATTGGTATAGAAGGGTGGCAGCTCAGGGGTGAAAGCCTAGCATGGGCCGATCCCAATTTGTATAATTATGAGGACCGCATCCCAGGGGTTAAAATGCCTAGCAGGGGTCATCCTCTTCTACCACTGATCAGCTGGTCATTCATATCAAGTGCCTTATAAAGATCATAACACACAGAAAGGTAAAGACAAGAATGTAACATACATGATTCCACAAGAGTTAACCAAGGTGGTCTTCTGTTCTGATTTATGAACACATATATTGATACTTAGTTTCATTGAACTCCTATTTAGATATGTTATTGCCTTACATATTCAGTACATTTTCTCGTACTGACGTCCCTCGCGGGGACGCTGCATTTCATGCTGCAGGCACAAGTACTTCAGCTAGTAGACCTCCTCAGTAGAAGCACACGACACTCAGCTACTTTCGGTGAGCTCCAGATTGATTTAGAGCTTTACTGAGTCTTTGGTAGATTCATTTTGGTATTGTATCGTAGTTAAGGTAAGGCGGGGTCTTTACCGACCTACTCTAAGGTTTTTTATCTTTTAGAGGCTTTGTAGACTTATGTATATGCTTCAGTTGCATCTTAACAAGTTGTGGCCTCAACGGCCAAGTCTTGTATATAAGGTTTGGGTTTACTTATGTTGGTTCGTATCGCTGCATCCTATGTTAACTTGTCACAAGATTGTCATAGTTATATGCATAGTAGGCACATGTTACATGTTGGTTCTCTCGGGCCTTTAGGGCATCGGCTGCCTGTCCGTCTTAATGGGATTTGAGGCGTGACTAAAGTGGTATCAGAGAAGGTCATCCTAGGGAGTCTACAAAGTCGTGTTTGTGTAGAGTCTTGCTTATGGATGTGTTGTGCACCACATTTATAAACAGGAGGCTACAGGACATGTAGGAGTTGTCTCTTTTCTTTCATTTCTTAGACCGTGCGAAAGAACCAAAGTTTTAGGTGAATTGTATTTAACTTCTGAATTGCTTTTATTATAGCAAAGATGCCGGTTACGAGAAGGAGTAAAAGTACATGTAAGCGAGTAGATGTGGCTGCCCAAGAAGGGACCAGCCAACCACCACCTAATCAAGCTGTTCAAAGTGAGGCTCAAGATGAGTCTCTATCACAAACTTCCCCGAGCCCTCCATCTCCAGAGGATCTAAGGAGGGAAGTTGCACCTCAAGAACCCACTATTAATGCTACCGAGCAAGATTTGAGAAATGCAGTCTAATTATTGACTAGTATAGTTGCTGGCCACGACCAAAGGCAAAAAGGTCCAGTTGCACATACAAGTGGTGTAAATAGAGCAGCTGGCACACGGATTCGTGACTTCCTTAATTTGGACCCTCCATCATTCACTGGGTCAGATCCTAATGAGGATCCACAAGATTTTATAGATCAAATCCAACGCACTTTGGATGTTATGCATGTAAGTGGTAAAGAAGCTCTTGAGCTAGTAGCATATAGATTAAAGGGTGTGGCTATATTGTGGTATGAAGCTTGGAAGCAATCTAGGGGAACAGATGCACCTTTAGCTATGTGGAAAGTGTTCATAAAGGCATTCCTTGACCATTATCTTCCATTGGAGATCCGAGAGGCCCGTGCGGATCAGTTCTTAAATCTCTACCAAGGAAATATGAGTGTGAGAGAGTACAGTCTCAAATTTAATTCCTTGGCCAGGTATGCTCCTAATGTAGTAGCTACTATGGAGGATAGAGTTCATCGATATGTGGATAGTTTAGATTCGTATCTGGTTAGAGACTATACCATTGCTTCATTGAATAAAGATATGGATATAGCAAGGATGCAAGATTTTGCGTAGAAGTTGGAGGATCAAAGGCCTTAGAAGAAGGACACAAGAGTCAGAAACAGGGCATTCTAAGAGGGCCAGATCCATGGGGCAGTTTACACCATCCTAAGGAGAGTTTAGGCCTGGATTCTTTAACAGACCACCTAGGCCATCATCTTCCTACTCTACAGCTACTGCTCCATCTCGGTTTCAAAAATCTAGGGGCAATCAGTTTGGGCAAAGAGGTGAAAACCAAGGTTCACGAACAGCGGGGTACCCAGAGCAGGGAATTATGAGTCAATCAAGACCTCCTCGACAGTCTTGTAAACAATGTAGAAGGAATCATCTAAGTGCATGTAGGTTTGGGAAAAATGTTTTTTTTTGGTGTGGTATACCGGGTCATCTGATGAGAAATTGCCCTCATAGGGGTGTGGGTGGTGTGGCACAACCTACTAGATCAGTTGTTGCATCATCATCAGCAGCACCTTCTTTGGGTAGGGGACAGATGCCTACTGGTCATGGTAGAGGATTTAGGGGAGCAGCTAGGTCTAGTGGAGTTCAGAATTGCACATATGCCCTAGGGGATCGACAAAATTTAGAAGCCTCGCCGAATGTGGTTACAGGTACATTATCCATCTTTTCACATATTGTATATGCATTAATTGATCCAGGGTCTACACTATCATATGTTATTCCATTGATTGCTGAAAAGTTCAAAAAAACACCAGAATTATTAGTGAAGCCATTTGAAGTGTCTACACAGATTGGTGAGTCTATTATAGCTAGAAGGGTTTATCATAATTGCATTGTAACTGTTTGTGATATTGATACATTAGCTGACCTTGTTGAGCTAGAAATGGTAGATTTTGATGTTATAATGGGTATGGATTGGTTAGCTTCTTGTTATGCCATGGTGGATTGTCGAACTAAGATGGTGCATTTCCATTTTCCAAAAGAGGCAGTCCTTAAATGGAAAGGTAATATTGGGGAACCAAGATGTAAATTTATTTCTTATCTTAAGGCAAATAAGATGATGTACAAAGGATACATATGTCATCTAGTGAGAGTGAAAAATATAGATGCGGAGCCACCAACTCTTCAATCCATTCCGGTAGTGAATGAGTTTCCTGATGTATTTCCTGAAGATCTTCTAGGTTTACCCCCAGAACGAGAAGTAGAGTTTGGCAATGATGTGATTCCAGATACTCAACCTATCTCCATCCCTCCATATAGAATGGCCCTGGCAGAATTACGGGAGTTGAAGGAGAAATTAAAAGACTTACTAGAAAAAGGATTCATAAGGTCTAGTATGTCCCCTTGGGGGGCACCAGTTTTGTTTGTACGCAAAAAAGATGGCTCGTTAAGAATGTGTATCGACTATCGGCAGTTGAATAAGGTAACGATTAAGAACAAATATCCCCTCCCTAGAATTGATGATTTGTTTGATCAGTTACAAGGTGCTAGGTGTTTTTCAAAGATCGACCTGAGGTCGGGTTATCACCAAGTGAGGGTCAAAACAAAGATATACCCAAGACAGCTTTCCGAACACGGTATGGTCATTTTGAATTTTTAGTCATGTCATTCGGGCTAACAAACACACCAGCAGCTTTTATGGAGTTGATGAATAGTGTGTTCAAGCCATTTTTAGATGTGTTCGTGATAGTATTCATAGATGACATTTTGGTGTATTCAAGATCGGAAGAGGACCATGTTAATCACTTGCGGCAGGTTTTACAAATTCTTCGTGATCGTAAGTTGTATGCAAAGTTCTCTAAATGTGAGTTCTGGTTGAAATCTATGGCATTCTTAGGTCATATTGTATCCGATGAAGGAATAAGGGTTGATAACCAAAAGATAGAAGCCGTGAAAAACTGGCCAAGACCTACAACACCTACGGAGATCCGTAGTTTTCTTGGATTGGCAGGTTATTACAGAAGGTTTGTTGAAGGATTCTCTTCCATTGCTGCACCCTTAACAAAGCAAACACACAAAGAAACTAAGTTTTAGTGGAGTGATGAATGTGAAAGAAGCTTCCAAGAACTGAAGAATAAATTAACTTCTACACCTGTATTGGTACTTCCAGAAGGCACGGAAGGCTATGCAGTGTATTGTGATGCTTCGGGAGTGGGCTTAGGTTGTGTATTGATGCAGCATGGTCAAGTAATAACTTATAGCTCAAGGCAGTTGCGGCCACATGAGAAAAATTATCCAACCCATGATCTAGAGCTAGCATCAATTTTCTTTGGTTTGAAGATATGGCGCCACTACTTGTATGGAGTTCATGTTGACATATACACTGATCACAAGAGTTTCCAATGTATCTTTAAGCAAAAGGACCTAAATCTGAGGCAGCGAAGATGGCTAGAGCTATTAAAAGATTATGACATTGATATCTTGTATCATCCCGGGAAAGCAAATGTAGTAGCTGATGCGTTAAGTCGTAAAATAATGGCAAACACTTATGGGCAGTCTGTGGAAAGACAAGGAATAACTAAGGATCTATGTCAACTAGTGAAACGACCCCAAAAATGCCCGAAAATGTGCTTCAAAAACACCTATAATTGTAATTTCCATATATCTCAAAATCCGTGCATGATTTTGGAAATTCGAAAATCGCAAAAAATGCGATTTGGAGGGTCAACTTTAAAGGGGCATATCTCTTAGCACACAAGGAACTGGAAGGGCCACAACCTATTAAATTAAAGCTCTTTGAGTTAGCTT
>JAJOOF010002451.1:0-17189 GCA_029582545.1 Solanum lignicaule | reverse complement strand
TCCTTCAGCTGTCTCTAAACTTCCGCGCCTGAACACCTTTCCTGCAAAACATGATAAAACACATAAAAACCAATATAAAAAGGCCCTAGACACACACAACTTGTAAGTGAAATGTATTAGAAATACCGTAAACTCATGGTATATCATCTATTCGGCAAGTCGCAACGTCACTAAGGCGATCTAGATCGGGCTCGTCGAAAGGATTGGCTTGAAAAATATCCAGAAACTAGGCATACCGGCGATGTTCAGGGCCATTCGGCAAGTCGCCGACACCAATCGGTGAGCTCTGACTAGCCCAACGATTATTACAATGTATTTTAGGGGTAAGGGGTGCAGCAAGGGCAATCAAAGGAACCTTTCGGCGTGTTGCCAAGTGAACTCGGCGAGCTCAGGCTTCCCGCCAAAAGTTACAGACTCAACCAAGCTAAATCAAGAAATTAAGGGGGATCAAAGGGGGACATTAGCGAACCACCAAACCGTTAGGTAGGCTCAATCCAGCTCGCCGATCTGCCCAACATGCCAAATTTAAACCCTGTTTTCCAAAATCAAACCCGCAGCCCCCAAAATCAAAATCAAACAAAAACAACACTCAGTTCAACCTAAATCCATAAGGCCCATGCCTCTGGGGTACTCAGACATCCCCTGATTTGGCCAAAATTGGCAATTTGATGACTTTTGCCCTTAGGAATGACGTCAACCACTCCATCATTGGGGAAATTATGTTATTATGCTCAATTTGGGGTTACTCAGACTTCACCCCACTAAACCCGATATAAATTAACCCCAACCCAATAATTTAGAATCAATTTAATTGCATTAACCATACGGATTCATCATTTTAAGCATTTAGGCTCAAGTTCGAAACACAAAGCAAGCAATTCAACACAAACACCATGATTTCAATAATTTCCCAACACACAATAACACACATTACCAAAAACATTTGAATGCAACAACTTATTGAACGTGTGGGGTTTGGAAAACCAACCTTATTGTAGAATTGAGAATTTGATACGCTAGGAGGCCAAGTAATCCAAATCCGAGCACAAGATCACGAACAAAAGAAAATAAAAACAACAAAGTACAAAAAATTTGAAGTGTGGGTGAGAGTGTACGAGGTTAGAAATGAGAGAATATGAAAGATTTTGATAATTTAAACTGTTTGACCTTTTAAAACATTTCAGTTCGCGGGCCTTTCAGTGGTATTAGTCAACCACGCCAAACCACTCGGCGATTCACCGATCGGTAATTAACCTCGCCGAGGCTTACATGACCTCCAGTCAATCTGGGGGTCTAAACAACGGATAAAATCAGGCTCGCCGACCTGTTCGGCGAGTCACCAATTCATCTATTGGCCCGCTGAGTTTTATAGACATCCACCTCATGTTTTTGTGAGTCCAATGGTGGTCCAAGTCAGGCTCGTCAACCTCTTCACCGAGTCACCGAGTGGACTGTTGTTTGCCAAAATCCACATCCTCACACATAATCTACTTTTCAACCTGCACAATCAACACCCGTTATTCAGAATCAAACTTAAAGCATTAAAAACATGAATGGCCTTCCAAGATGAACCTTAGTTAAAGTCATGGCATGACGCAACTACCAATTCAAGCTTAATTTTTGGGGTTTGCCGTTGTATCACTAGGCAACCCCCTTGTTCTCTTGGGTTCAGATGACATGAAATTCTACCCACTTGGGTCTCCAGGTGCTTGATAGAGACTGAGTGAGAGGTCACTATCTGGTTGAGCGTCGATACATCCTCATTTATATCCTTTAACCTTGTTGAGAATTCGTGAGAGCATGTCTTCTGTATGGCCACCCTCAGAATCTTTATGATTTTATCGCTCATGGACAGGAACATACCTATCCTTCTCCCACTCTTTTTCCTTCCAAGTGGCGTTACGATCACACCAATCTCTGCCACGGTCTCTTCAACCTTCATCTCTATTCCAACCTTATTTCCACCCGGTCTTGGGTAGTTAGAACGATAGTCTCCTCCTTGATTACCCAGGAAGTTCACTTCATCATTTTACAGTACTTCAAATTTGGCTTCAATTGGATTTACACCAACAACACCCACATCGTTTACACTCTTTGCACCAACACACATGACATTTTTAGCCAAGATGTCCAGCTGGGTCATCATCTTTGCCATGTTTTGGTGTCTCTCTTAATCTTTTCCGACCTGCTCATTTGTCATTTTATAAGTAATAGGAGAGACTTGGTCTTCGCGAGTGTACCTTGCACGGTTAATCTTGGTCTTGTAATCAAGGAATTCGGATGCTGAATCATGGTGCTTGTGATGTGAAAAATAGTGTTTCCGTCAGCCGGAGGTAAACGAATGGCACCAACACCACCCACTTGGTTTGGGTCACTGACGCCATTGAGATTCCCAATGTCGTCTCGGTGTCCCACTTGGCTACCATTACTTATGTTTACGCTCATCTCCTCTTTTGTTTTAACACAAGCAACACAAAACCCAAAATATAATAAGTAGATTCAACTATAACTGATAAGAACACAATTCAACTTCACCAAAAGAATTTTAAACAACACGACTCCTCGGCAACGGTGCCATTTTGATTCAACATTTCAAACACACCCCTTCCAATTCTAGGTGTCAACGATCATAAATCAATATAAAACCCAACAAATGAGTTGGGTCGAATCCCACAAGGAATGGTACGTGTTTAAAATTCAATTAGGATGTGCAAACGTCGTTAAATAAGTCATAGGAATAGATATTATCAAGAATGGTATAAATCAAATTAAAGGGGTGACACGAAAGTGAGATGGGGGGTTTTGGATTTGCAATTATTAACTACAAAGCATTGACAAACTATTCAAAATAACAACAACAGAAAGATTCTTGGGGTGTGATCGATTAAAGGAAAATTACGATATATGGGTAATTGAAACTACTAGTAAACAACTAAAAATCAGTCAGTAGGCTGGACTATAAAGGAAATAGATTTCTCTCGAACAACTATCCTAAATCAGGTGATTTCTTTTAATCATCAACAACCATGACAATAAAGAACAACTCACATCTTAATTCAGCCACTCTTTCAAGCTAGATGGGTAGGATTGGTTTTAGGATTAACTCTTTCGAGCTAAACCCAACTCGACCCAATACCTACAAATAATTTATCTATAATCTTAGTTTTAAAGCCTCTCTCTCAAGCAAGCCAAGGACACAAAGATAGAACTGCATTTGCAACTAAAATTCATAAATTAAACCACAATTTATGATTAAACTCACTTCAAAATAGCATTTAAACTAGTAATTATCAATACCCATAAACTAATTCAACCCATAATCACATGATCATACCCATGAATTTGGGTTCTAGCCAAATATCATAAAAAGATAAAAACATTACCGAATCGATTATCTATCAACTGTGTAAGAGTGATTTTGTCTTTATAATGCTTCAATTTGTAGAATATTTTAAACCTACTTCTAAAATCTCCGAATTAAATTTCTAAGGTTCTTCAAAAACTATGAAAAACTACAAAGAAAACTATTCTAAAACTTGTTCTTGTGTAAGAATAACCAATCTTTTAGATGAAATGTTCAAAATCTAATTTATACTTTCTGAAAATAAGCTACGAAGGGAAGTTTGGCGAAGTAAGTCAGGCTCGTTGAACCACTCAGTGAGCCGCTCTTTGATCTCTTCAATCTTCTTTTCGCCTTTACACTCAGCATGCTCAAGTTCTGTGACTTTGGGAGATCTCTCTATACATCACAAAACTGCTTGGCGATCCACCGACTGGCTCTGTTTCATCGCCAACTTGGTTTTTTCCTTTAGGGCTTGGCACACTGGAACTTTAGGTGGTCAAGCTGGCCACTTAGTGATTCGCCAAGTGCTCTTGGCTATCACCAGACTTTCCTTTCTTCATTCCCTCAGCTTGTTTTGTTCGTTTTTGCCTGTTAGTGTCCTTCCTTTGTACCTCAATCCATATACCTAAAAATTAAGGATTTAACATCAATTTTATCATACAAATTAAGCATTTGAGGACACCAAATCTATATGAACAAAGCCCAAATGAGTCTAAATATCAGACTCATCAGAAACCCTAGGTCTAAGCAAGATATAGAGAATCAAGAATCTGACTGAATTCTAGGGACATGTTGGATGAAAGAAATCCACCCGTGAAATTCCACATACCTAGTGACAAAATCTATAGAGAAATACTCTGGATTACGGGGCTAAACTTTGAAGAACACTGTTGCTTGTTCTTGTGAATTTTAGTCAATTTTTCCTCTTCTTTTTGCGCCATGATTGGATGATTTTTGGAGAATGAGGGTTCTTGGTATGTCATACTAAGTTGTTAAGATTAAACTGAGTAAAACAACATTGGTTTGGCATCAAATGATGCAGTATACATACTCAACACATAGGAGAAAGGACCAAAATGAACTTGACTTAAACCTAACGAGTGCAACCTACTACAGGACTGACGGGCTGTCGGTTGACCTACCACCCATCGTTCGGAGTCATCGGTCAAGCCCTTCCCTATAGGGATTCACTAAAATGAGCATAAACTTTTAGTCGGAGATGGGATTAATAGAAAACTTTATAGCATTGGCAATAGGATTCAATTATTTTTAATTTGTTATGTCATGGGCCACCTAATTCATTTTTTGCTAAAATATATGACCCTTTGAAGTTCACCCAATAGCTAATTCCCTCCAATTGGCCATTGATGTTCACCTACGGTCCGTAGGTCTAACCACAGACCATACTAGTCGACCGTGGGTGGGATCACAGACCATTAAAATTTGGACCTTAGCGATGGAACCCCACCTACGGTCAGTGGGTGGTTCCTTTGGTATTGGCACCAACTTTTTGAAAACTAGGATTTTCTTCATTTTGAAATCCAAGGTGTTACATTATCTCCCCCTTGGTAACATTCATCCTCAAATGAAGTCTAAACAATCTGAGTATGGAGGGAAAGAGCTACAATCCTTACCACTAATAACTTAGAACTGACATCTAACTAAACTAGGTTCCCTGTTCATGCAACTATGCTAAAATGCAAAGATGACTAAAGGAACAAGCTAGTGAGACTGAATTTACAAAAGTGTAAACTGAGAGATTGGAGAGGAACTATTACCTCAAGCTGAAATGAAATGGGAAGGGAAGAGGTGATGATACTTGGCCTTCATGGCTGCTTCTGCTTCCCATGTAGCTCCCTCTATGAACTGGCTCCTCCACAAAACCTTCATTGAAGCTACTTCTTTATTTTTCAACCTACGAACCTGATGGTCAAGGTCTCCCAATTGGTACTTCTTCATAAGTGAGACTATCTTTCACATCCACATTCTCTAATGGTACAATTGATGCCGGATCACCCACACACTTCTTGAATAAGGAAATGTGAAATACTGGATGAACCACTCCTAGTTCTGCTGGCAACTCTAGCTCATATGCCACATTACCAACCCTTTTCTTGATTCTGTAAGGACCTATATATCTAGGACTGATCTTCTCTTTCTTTCAAAATCTCATCACCCATTTCATAGGTGACACCTTTAGGAAAACCCAATCGTCGATTTCGAACTCTAAGTCCTTTCTCCTCATATCTGCATACGACTTCTGACGACTTGGAGTTGTCTTTAGTCTATCTCTGATGAGTTGAAATTTTTCCATAGCCTCGTGAACTTAATCTGGCCCTAACAATGCTGCTTCACCTACTTCAAACCAACCAATCTAGGACCTGCATCTATGCCCATATAGTGCTTCATACGGGGCCATCTGAATACTGGAATGAAATCTATTATAATAGCCGAACTCTACGAAAGGTAGGTGATCATCACAACTACAATTAAAAAATTTCACTCCACTCTCAACATAGCGTCTAAGGTCTGAATTGTACATTCTACCTGACCATCTGTCTGTGGATGAAATGTTGTTCTGAGATTTACTTGAGTACCAGACATTTCTGAAACAATTTCCAGAGATGAGAGGTAAAAATAAGGACCTCTATTTGAGATGATAGACAAGGGAACCCCATGCAACCTGACTATCTCAATGTTATAGAGTTTAGCGTAGTCCTCCCCTGAATCTATAGTCCTGACAACCAAGAAGAGAGTGGACTTAGTGACTCTGTCTACTATTACCCAAATACAGTCATGTTGTCTGTGAGTACGACGTAAGACCGTATTGAAGTACATATTTATCACTTTGTACTTCCATGTAGGAATGCTAATCTCTTGAGTTATACCTCCTGGTTTCTGATGTTCTACCTTAACCTGTTAACGGTTAGAACAGTTAGCCACAAAATATACTATTTCCCTTTTAATGTCGTTCCACCAAAAGACTTCCCGTACATCACGGTACATCTTAGTGGCACTTGGATGAATGGAATACGTAGAGTTATGAGCTTCTGTAAGGATTTGCTACCTCAACTCACCAACATTAGGAACACATAAGCGTCCCTGGTTACGAAGCACAC
The DNA here is from genome assembly GCA_029582545.1 of Solanum lignicaule. Lineage (NCBI taxonomy): Eukaryota > Viridiplantae > Streptophyta > Magnoliopsida > Solanales > Solanaceae > Solanum > Solanum lignicaule. The sequence continues at coordinate 10,727 of JAJOOF010002451.1, read as the reverse complement.
CATCTCCCTCTCCGAGAAAACTTCAACTCTCTACTGAGGAACTGCACCTTTCAACTGATGTAATATATGTTCAATATCTTGTTTTTCCTTAATATCCGCTACCAATGAATATTCTGATCCATTCTGAACTATCAGCTCAGTATCTTCTATGTATGTTGATATACCGTGAGTTTAAGATATTTTTAATACATTTCACTTGAAGAGTTGTTTGTGTCTAGGGCCATTTTGCATTGTTTCTAATACATTTTTATCATGTTTGTTGGAAATATGTTCAGACATGGAAATTGAGAGATACAACTGAAGGATGTGCAGAAAGGGCATCTACTGAGGTGATTTACGGATCGTAGGTACATTCACGTTCCGTAGATGGTGACCATAGATGGGCAGGCAAGGCTTTAAGGAAAATCAGTGAATTATTGACTAAGTGTGGAATCACTGTTGCAAACCACAGACCGTAGATCGACCTACGGGCAATACTGTTGTTCTGTCAAATCATTCAGAGAGGGGTTCTAGTACTTGATTTTGAAGATTCTAACTATGGAGCTACAGAGGAGGACCCACGAACCGTAGATCAATCAACGGTCCGAACTGTGGATTGGTCGATTGATTCAGAGATACGGAGATTTTGAAGATTGGAAAATTGCCTAAGTCCTGAGCCAAGGAAGGGACCTATGGACCATAGATCAATCCACAGTCCGTAGGTAAGTGTCGTAGATCAAAGACGCGTCCTAAAACATTATTTCCTTATTTCATTTCCTTTTTAGTTAGGACTTGGTTTTCTATATATAGGGCATGTAAACCTCATTTTTAGGGGTTAGACTTTATTACTATTATTCTAGTTCTTGACTTGGGAGATTAACCTGCAACTTTAGAAATTCTTAATTTCCTATGTTGGTTTTGATGATTTTGACTTTGCAATTCAAGTTGAGATTAAGTTTAACTACATTATTGAACTTTAGTCAAACATTTCCTAATTTTACTTTTTTTTTTGTTTTTTTCTCTCTCAGGTTTTTACTCAAGTGTATGCCATGTACACAGAGTCAAGGAGAACCACATACTCCCTATGATCCATAACTAAACAGAACTTTGCGGAGAATGAATAAACAAGGAGTGCCAGTTAATCCTATTGGAGGAGAGTTAGGTGACAGTGTTGGATTGCAGCTTCCAAGTGTTGGTGAGGAGAATAATCATATCCAAGCTTAGAATCTATTGAGAGATGCAGTGAGGGTACAGGATCAACCAAGGCCAAGACTGCATCATAACTATAAGGTCAACTTTAACGCTGCTGAATCTGACAAACCTCTTATCCTACCTCATCTACCTCCGGGGCATACATTTGTGGTGACTAGCAGTTTGATGCAGATGCTTACTGCGAGGGGCATGTATGCGGGTTTGGCATCGGAAGATCCACATGCACACGTAACCAAGTTATGGAGTGTTTCAAAAGTTGTGTGGGTCGACTGGACTTGGACATGGATGTCATTGGATTGCGAGTATTCCCTCGATCATTGACCGATAATGTTGCTGTGTGGTTTAATGATCTTTCTTATAACTCAATCTATACATGGGAACAATTGACTAATGCGTTCCTAGCAAGATTCTTTCCAGTGTCCAAGAAGCTGAACCACAAAGATAAACTCAACAATTTTGCAGCACTACCTGGACAGTCTGTGTGTAGTTCTTGGGATAGGTTCACTACATTCATATGAGGTGTTCCGAATCACCGTATTAATGATGAGTTGCTGAAGGAATATTTCTACCGAGGTCAGGATGGCAACAATAAGGCAGTGCTTGATACTATTGCTGAAGGTTCATATGGTGAGTGTACTTTTGAGCAGATTACGGAGAAACTAGAGAAGATCTCTCAGAATAACAATCTTGCAGCACTAGAAAGTCGGAGACTGGGAGGAACACGTTTGTCGTTCAAGCTACAAACAACCAGTCTGCAGAGGAGATTCGTGAGGAGATGGCATAGATGAGGACTGAACTAGGGTTGGTTTTGAAGCATGTGAGTGGAGGCACAAAAAAAGTGAATGCAGTAAATTACCTTGCTAGAACTCCACCACCACCGGTTAAGGAATACTACTTTGAGGAGGATGCTTATTTGGTGAATGATCAGACAGGGAGTTTCCAAACGAACACCCAAGGATCCAACTCAGATAATTGGCGCTAGGGTCAAGGAAACCAAGGTCAGAACTATGGTAACTACAATCGCGAGGGTAACTATGTCCGGGATGGGAACTACAACCATGATAACAATTACAACTGGAACAACTATGGTAACATGAATGAGAGAGTAGGGCCGTACGTCCCTCCTGGGAACAGGGAATGTGGCAATAGGGAAGCTGAGGGTAGTATGTCGCGCGTTGAAGAGATGATGCAAAAGATGTTGAAGATGTTTGACACTACTAATCAGAATGTGAAAGAGATGCGCACTAATTTGTCTAGAATTAGCCAGAATGTTGATGCCCATGTAGTGTCGATAAAGCATCTTTAGCAGCAGTTTAGTCAGTTGTCTGTTAATGTGAATACACGCCAACTAGGTATTCTTCCAAGCAATACCATCCAGAATCTGAAGAACGATGGGCATTGTATGGAATGCACAACTCACGGAGTAAAGCGGATTATTGACCCCTCCATGACATCCGGTGTAGAAAAAATGGTAGAAACAGATGGTGATGAGATTGATGTTAGCGAAGAGATTAAAAATGCAACAGAGAAGGAAGCAGAGATAGCCCAAAATGTTGTTCCCATGCCTAGAGCTCTCCACCTCCTTTCCCACAAAGGTTAGTGTAGAAGGTTGAAGAAGGAACGTATCGCAGGTTCATAACTATGTTGAAACAAATTTCCATCAATGTACCTCTAATAGAATCTTTGGAGGAAATGCCTGGGTATGCAAAGTTCATGAAGGACTTGGTGACCAAAAAGAGGGCAGTCATTTTTGAGAATGATGAGAGGTTGCAGCATTATAGTGCCATTTCTACAAGGTCACTAGTACTATATAAAGAGGAACCTAGAGCTTTCACTATTCCATGCACCATCGGTAAGATGCACTTTGCGAAATCATTGTGTGATTTGGGTGCAAATATTAACTGGATGCCATTGTCGATTTATTAAAAGTTGGGTTTAGGAGTTCCAAAACCAAATGCGATGCATTTACATATGGCTGATAGAACTGTGAATAAGCCCATTGGAGTTCTTCAAGATGTCCTTATGAAAGTGGAAACGTTCATATTTCTGATAGACTTTGTTATACTTTATTGCGAGGTTGACTTTGAGGTGCCCATTATCTTAGGGAGACCATTCCTTGATACTAGACGTGCCTTAGTCGATATAGAATGAGGGCAGATGAAGTTCTGAATGAATAAAGAGGAAGTGACCTTTAACCCCAGTAAGTCTATGAAGCAGGAATGTGATCTTAAATCGGTATCGGTGGTGAGCCACACTTTCTGAAGAGATAAAGAAGTGTTTTGTAAGGAGAAGTTAGGTGCAACCTTGTACACGGAGAAGAAGCGCCATGCTCAAAAGACAGAAAAGCACAAACTAGCTCTTGGTGATCTGGTGTTGTTTCATAAATCAAGGTTGTGTTGTTTTCTAAGCAGATCCAAGTCCCAGTGGATTGGGCCATTTAGAGTGACCCAAGTGTCCCCACATGGAGTTGTTGAGCTCGAGAAATTGAGAGGGACAAGGTTCAAATCCGACCAAAGGAGGATAAAAAGCTACATAGGAAATTCCTGGAGTTTAAATGTAGTGATAGAGGCATGGCATCTTGATGAAGTTTGAATAATCAAGGGGCCTGCGTCGTGCCGCGACGTTTAATCAAGCGCTTCTTGGGAGGCAACCCAAGATGTAAATTCTAACCAACAATAGGTTTTTCTTTTCGATTTAGGACTTTTCTTCATTTATTTGAATATTTTTAATCCTTTAGATAGGTGTGTTATTTTCTGTATTAGTGTTGACTAGATATAGCATAGGGTCCGTGTCTAAAAGGTTTTCAGAAATTATAAAAAGAAAGTACTAAGAGTTGCTACATATGCAGGGATGAAAAGCCAAATCTACAGTAAAAGGATCGTGCAGAGGTCTACGGACCCCATCGACGGTCCATGGGTCAATCCATAGACCGTGAATGGTTCCCGCATATCCCAGGTATGTATTCTAAATTTTTCCAAGTGTGGATTCCTCTAGCAGCCTGAGCACTACTGATGATGCAGCTATAGTTGATGTTAGCACTACTGATGGTGCTGAGATGAGAGATGCGGGCACTACTGAGGGTGATTCAAGTGTTGATCCAGGGGGCTCCGAGAAATCGGACCCACCCGCTTGGTAATAGTTCGTCGGCGCTATGCGCCACAGGTTTGTTTCACCCAATCCATTACATTTTATTGTTTTTTGTGTGCATTGGGGAAAATTGCACTTATATTTTGTTGGGTGAGTGATACGGTGAAGTCTGGTTAACCCAACTCATAATCCTCTCTTGGGGTTTTCTTGCCTGTGTTATTTTCCCCCAAGAGACTGCTTAATTTCTGTTGAACCGGCCTGTGTTAGGATTGTATGTGTAGAAGCATGAGAAAGAATGTAGCATTATGGCATAAGCTTTTTGAAAAAATGATACCCGTCCAAAACTTGTGATATGTGCTAAAATTTGTAGGCTAGAATGAGTTTAATGTGTTGGCTCTGAGTATGACATATAATGAACCAACTTGATTTCATGACTTAAGCTAAAACTTGAACGGGGTAATCTGATAATCTGATAATGAAACTACATGCCAAAAGTGTGTGAGAATAGTTGATTGTTCAAATAGTTTTTGTGTCAATCTAGAACCTGCCCAGTTAGTCTTGCTAAGACAATCTACTCTAGAGGCTAGGAAGTGATCATAGGCCTTTGTTCTGATAAGTTCACAAACTGCCTAAAAAGAATCCAACCAAATGAAATAAATGCTTCCTCTGATCCAAATGCTTGGAGCCTAAATTAGACCATTTCTTTCTAACCCCCTAACTTACCTTCCCATAATCTACTATGTTTACCCTGGTACCTCCTTGGACATGTGCACCTCGACTTAGGCCAAAAGGCTATGTTGAGGGTGGCTAATGAAAAAAGTGACATCAAACTTGGCCCTAATCCGACTTCGGGTATTGTGCACCTCAACCAATGGAAAATCCATATGTTGAGGGTGGCTATGAAAGAGGAAACCAAAAGAAAAATGGGTATGAAAAGAGTTTGGTGTTGAAAAAGAGAAAAAGAAAAGAGAGGAGAGGGTGTGACATGTTGAAAACTAAAGAAAAGAATAAAATGCAAGAAAAAGAAGAAAGTGAAAAATAAAGAGCTACAAAGTCTAAAGTCACATCCATGGTTTAAGAGAATCAAGGGAAAGAAGGTAAAACGGTAGGATGTTAAAAATAAGGGCAAAAAGAGGTAGAAAGCCTAATGTAATGTCAAGGAGGGCAGCAAGTCACTAAAGAGTGCCCAAATGTACCATACTTGACCCTCAGCCTACGTTACAAGCCAAGAAAGTCCTATAGTGATCCTAGAAACTAGTTTGGAGAGTCTAAGCAGTGAAAATAAGGGCAAGCCTGTGGTATTGAGCACTAATTGCACTTGAAGTTAATTCTAAGTGTGAATGTTGAATGAATCCTTGTACTCTGTGTGAAAAAGGGATTTCGTTTGAAGTAAGGGCACTAGTTACATTGTCGGAAAGTTGGTACCTTGGTGATAGTAAAATAGTGTATGTTGTGTGTTGATTGGTCAATCATTGTCATGTTTTGATCCGCACAAGTTAGCTTGTTAAGTCTGAGAGAAAAGAATTGCACCCAAAAAGAGAGTCGAAGTAAAGAGCCATGTGATTACTTGTGCTTGAATTGCTTGCTTCTATACAAGTGTCGTTAAGAGTATTAGTGCGTCACTTGAGGACAAACAACGAATTTAAGTTGAGGGTTTTGATAGACCGTGAGTTTACGGTATTTTTAATACATTTCACTTAAAGAGTTCTGTGTTTCTAGGGCCATTTTGCATTGGTTTTAATGCATTTTTATCATGTTTGCAGGAAATATGTTCAGACGTGGAAACTAAGAGACAGTTGAAGGATGTGCAGAAAAGGGCATCTACGGAGGTGATCTACGAACCGTAAGTCCATGCAGGCTCCGTAGATGGTGACCATAGATGGGCAGGCAAGGCTTGAAGGAAAATCAGGGAATTCTTGACAAAGTGTGGAACCACGGTTGCAAACCACGGACCGTAGATCGACCTACGTGTCGTACTATTGTTCTGTCAAATCATTCAGAGAGGGGTTCCAATACCTGATTTTGAAGATTCTAAGTATGGAGCTACGGAGGAGGATCCACGGACCGTAGATCAATACAAGGTACATACTGTGGATCCGTCGATTGATTCAGAGAAAGGGAGAATTTGAAGATTGGAAAATTGAGTAAGTCCTGAGCCATGGCATGGACTTACTGACCGTAGATCAATCCACAGTCCATAGGTTACTGTCGTAGATCGAATATGCATCCTGAAAAATTATTTCCTAATTTCATTTCCTTTTTAGTGAGGACTTGTTTTTCTATATATAGGGCATGTAAACCTCGTTTGTAGGGGTTAGACTTTATTACTTTTATTCTAGTTCTTGACTTGGGAGATTTACTTGCAACTTTAGCAATTCTTAGTTTCCTAAGTTGGTTTTGAAGATTTTGACTTTGCAATTCAAGTGGAGATTCTAGGTTTGTTCTATTTATTACGTAAGTTCATGATTTCTTTATCTAAAAATATGAATTGTGTTCTTGCTATTACGGGTAACTAAATCCACAACTAGGGTTGTGGGAACCATGATCGATTAACAACGTATGAATAGTAACTAAGTAATTCTTGGATAGTGTTATTGCATGCATTGATAATTATTTCGCTTAGAATTCCTTTTAATGGTAAGGGTTAGTAGATTATACACACGTAGCCGGACCAAGGTGCGGGGTGAAATTCTTTAGATGCTGGACCAAGGATTTAGAGATACCTAACTTATCAATTTGCATGTAATACACTAAAATATGATTGCTATTACTAGGATTACCGTGTTATGAGCTTTTGGGGAACACGTACACCTATTTACTTTCTCATCTTGATAACAACTAAAGTTTGAATCTTGCTCATTGATTACTTACATAATTTCCTGAATCTGTTTCACAAATCCCCTCTTTAATAACTTATTTTCGAAAATACATTGACTAAACACATATAATCATTGGTTAAAGTTAAGTCTAAACCATATTCCTCATGGGATTGACCCCAACCTACAAGTTGGTTCTTTACTTGATAACGATCAATTATGCTTTTTTAGGGAGGTGTAATTTGAACGTATCATCTGTAAGGAAAACTCCTAAGCGAGCAAGCCAGCCTGCTGAGAGCATCTGCCACTACATTGGCCTTACCAGGATGGTAAAACACATTCATGCCATAGTCTTTGAGGAATTCAAGCCATCTCCTCTGACGAAGATTCAGCTCTTTCGGGGTGAACATATACTGGATTCTCTTATGATGTGTGAATACATCAACATTAACACCATATAGGTAGTGTCTCCAAAATTTTAGGGCAAATACTACACCTGCAAGCTCGAGGTCATGAGTCGGGTAGTTCTTCTCATGAACCTTAAGTTGTCTAGAAACATAAGCTATGACCTTACCTCGTTGCATCAACACACAACCTAGGTCGACCTTGGATGCATCACAATAAACCACATAACCATCTCAACCATGTGGTAGAGTCATGACCAGAGTTGTAGTCAACCTAGTCTTCCGTTTTGAGAAGCTTTTCTCACATTCATCTGACCATTGAAATTAGACCTTCTTTTGAGTCAACTTGTTCAATCGGGAAGCTATGGATGAAACTCCTTCAATAAATCTCCTATAATAATCAGCTAAACCCAAAAAACTTCAGATATATGCTGCACTGCCTCAATTTTTTGAGAATCCACTTGGATCCCTTCGTTGGATGCCTCATGACCAAGGAAAGCAACCGACTGCAAGTAGAATTCACATTTATTGAACTTAGCAAATAACTGGTCATCTTCGAGAGTTTGCAGAAAACCTCTCAGATGAGGCATATGGTCCTCCTCACTCCAATAATAAATGAGGATATCATCGATAAAGACGATGGCGAAGAAGTTCAAATACTATTTGAACACCCTGTTCATTAAGTCCATGAAAGCGACATGAGTATTTGTTAGTCCAAATGCTCTAATACCAAGTTTGTCATGCCCTAAGGCTACCCCCTTGACATAACATGGGACCTAGGATCACGAGTGACCCTAAGATAAACTTGTGTCTGGCATGTCTTAAGAATACTAAAAGATAACTAAGTAATCAAGAACAATGCTGAAGCTAAACAATGGTTATCTGAAAAATGGGGAATACCCAACTAGACTGAATGTATAAACACTACTAAGAGTTTAATAAAAATGAATGATTAAACTTAACAATCCAAGCTGATTCTACTACTATGTCTTGACAACTTCTAACTGAGTTGAGTTATTGGGACATGCCCCAAGTTAACTCTAACAAAACTGAAACAAAAATATAAATACTGAAATGAATGCATGTCTATTGTCCTTGAAGTATGAGGACTCACCACTGAAGCTGTTGAATACGGAGAGGGAACCGATTTAAGCGTGATCTGGATGTAGAGTACCAGAACCTACATCATGAGATGATGTAGCACAGAGTATGCGTCAGTACATTGAATGTATAGAGCATGTAGGATATAGATACCAAGCTGACAAACATATGAAAGCTGAACAAAGCATAGCCACTACACCATTTTAGGCCTACGGCCACACTAAATCTGGACAACGCTTGTAAAGTGTTGCCTAAAATATATTTGGGAACGCTTTTAAAATGTAGCCTAAATTTTTAACTTTTGGCATCGATAATATTGGCAACACTTGTAAAGCGTACTTTTTAATGGTATAGGCTACACTTTATAAGCGTTGTCATAAAATGAAATAAATGGCAACAACTATTTACATATATGGCCACACTTTTAAAGTGTCCTATTTTTATAATTATAAAAACAACACATTAAAAGTGTGGCCTAAAAGTTTTCATCAAAATATTATATTCCCTCCAACATTTTTAACTCTCCCTCCCATTTTTATTGGCCAAAAATATTAATTGATAAAACATTAATAAAAACTTTTCTTTCTCTTCTTTCCTAGAACATACGCTTTACTCTTCTTTCCTTGAACATAAGTCTTTGTCTGTAGAACAAGCTTTTCTCCAAAACTGAAGATCGAAGAGAGGAAGCTGAAGAACTGAAGAGCTGAGCTGAAGATTCTCTTCTCCACAACCTGATTTTCTTGAAGAGATGAAGAGTTGAAGCTAAAGAACTGAGGATCGAAGAACTGAAGAGAGGAAGTTGAAGAGCTGAGCTGAAGATTTCTCCTATACTGATTTCGTGAAGCGTAAGTACCGATTTTGTACAGCTGAGATTCCTTTTTATTCTCTATTAATCATCTAGTACTAAAACCAGTCAATTGATTGAATTTTTGTTTTGTGTTTAGAAGGAATTGATTACTTTGGGGGTTCTTACAGCTGAAATTTCAAAGTAGGGGAATAAATTGTGAAAAATCTGAACGTCAAAGTTAGCCCTAGGCATATTGAGCAGACGAGAAAGAGGGAATTACTACTCAAAAGCATTTGAGTCAGTAAGTATCTATCTTTGTTTTCCTTAATATTATAAATTTTAAATTAAACTATTCAGCTCCGTAGTGTTCAAGACTATAGTAATGCAAAGAAGCCACAAGTATAACTCAGTAAGCTCAACTACACAAAACATTACAGTCTCTAAAATCCTATAACTCTGTAAGCTCAGCTACACAAAAGTAAAGCCAAATAAAATCCTGTAATCCTATAACTCTGTCTCCGTAGTGTTCAAGTCTAACATACTCACAAGTATAGCCAAATAATCCTATAACTCTGTAAGCTCAGCTACATAAAACATTACAGTCTCTAAAATCTTAATTCTTGCAAATGTATGCCTATAGAGATGCTTTGTGTATGCAGTTTATTAAGTTGTTGGATATTGCTTCCCAGAGGATTTTTTCGATATGCAGTCCAGACAGTTTTATCTCTTTTGTCAGTTTTAGTTGCCCATCAATCTTGGGTAGTTTAATTTAGTTGCATTGGAGGTTGGCTGATATTTGGAATATTACTTTCTTATTCCTGTGCTTTTTACAAAAATTACAGAGTCTTATCTTTTGATATGTAGCCATACTCTATATTGGATGTTTGGAGGAGTAGGAGTTCCACTGTTAGTTTCTCCTATTTTGTGACTAGAAGCTCCTCTTGTTTTTCTGAATGATATTGTTTGCTCATTTGCATAGGGAACATGTTTATTTCACCAGATGAACATATTCTTGATTAATACCTTTACCAGTTTTTAAGCTTTTCAGCTCTAGAACAGTCTACTCAGGAAATTTGGGTTGGAGAATAGATATAAAGCTGTGTACGACAAAGTGCTGGTTCTATTTTCTTGTAAATTTCTAACAGGACTAAAAAAAATCCAAACAAATATTGTAACTCAATATACCAAAGCAACAAACTTCTATACAAAACAGAACACAAAAGAATTGAATAAGAAAAGGTTCAGGAGGCAGAACTCTGTTCTGCTATTGGACATAGTCTGACTGCTTGGGAACACAAAGTTCAGGAGGCAGAACTCTGATGCAGAATGGTTGAATATGAC